>CAUYON010136265.1:0-11952 GCA_963573935.1 Arctocebus calabarensis
CTTTATATAGTGATCAAGGAAATGCCATGAAGGATATCTGTAACAGTATGATCAAAATATTTCTGAATGTATATGAATCGTGCCCTGTGATTGCACCAATGTACATAATTATGATTCAATAAAATTATTAAAAAAAAAACCGTCATTCAATGGACGGTTTAACATAAATCAGATGCTTGAACAAATGGTTACTAGAAAGGCTATGCACAGGAATCCAGTTGCCTTATGTTTGAATAAGATAAGCAAAGTAAAAGTAAAGTTATCTTTTAATACATGGGTTTGGAATGAAGTGAAACCTTTCTAGAGAGAATATTGTCAAGCAACCCACTTCACAGTTCCTGTCATACACACTGTGGACTCCCAATGAAAGAGAAGTAGGGGTGGGGGAACAGGAGAGAAATTGAGTGGAGAAGAATCCTAATCAGCATATGACAGACGTGCGATTCTGGCCACGAGCACAGAGCCCCAGTAACTCCGTCTGATTCCCTGCTTCTTCTGCCACAGATAAGCCACGTGAAGGAGAAGGCCTGGTAGGGCTAAAAGCAATGCCTCCCTCATGGGTAAGATAAACAACAGGCTCTGAGGAAGAGGGGGCTGCTCTGGGAGAACAATACTGAAAAGTGCTATGAAATTAATTAAGAAGAAAAAAAATTAGAAACATCTGAATTGGAGCTTCCAGTGTTAAGAAAGGAAGGGAAGAGAAAAACAAGGACAATGTTGGGGCTAAGAAGAGCAAAAAAGAAAAATTTAGAAGAAATGTTTCAGATTGGGTCTCCTTTATAGGTTGTCATGAAGGCAAAGAAGGATAATTAAATGAAAATATGAAAGAGTCAACATAACACTCTACTGAAAAATTAGGTAATTTTGTTATTCCTGAAACACTGAACAAAGTCAACAGTAAGGGATTGTGACATGAAAACTTCCATAAAATTAAAGCAATGAAGTTAGAAATGGAATAATGAAAGACTATTTACTGTTCCTCACCTCAAAAAAAAAAAAAAAAAGAATCCCAGTGAATTTTATACTCAGTTTATGAGATGAAATAGATGATGAGTAAAATAATAAAGATTATAAGTTGCAATTACTGAACAAATCAAAGTTAGAATCCTGAGATACTTATAAAATGATGGAAAGAAATGCATTAGCACATTGTCTTTCCATTGCAAAATATTCTTAAAATACAGAAATATAAAATAAAATGTGTAAACTGATAGTGAATTTTATAGGCTATGTATCAGATGCATAAACAGCTCATTTTTAAGCCCTGTAATCCAATCTACTTTGTAAATTCTGAGCTCCTAATCTTCCTGACTTAAAAAAGTCAGCTGGACTTTTTTGTGTAAACTCAGGCAATTGAAAATTAAAAAGTTATGTTATGAGTAAAAACAATAAAATTCAAGATTCTGCTCCTCTCTCTTCAACCACTTCTCCCTCATTACCCTTAAAGTGGGTGAAGTTCTTCTCCAGCCTTGAAGTTTTCTGGAAGAGGAAAAAACTTGACCCATGGTCATTTTCACCTCCTCAGACTGGATTTTATGGATGGAGACATGGGCCCTCCAGCAGCCATCCTGTTGGCATTCACAGAGATAACTTTATGGTCTTGCCATGTTCTTTAATCAGTGTGGTCCCTGCACTTTGTATTTTCCCCATGACCATTTTGAGGCTACTCTAGGTCTGTTGGCCCTTTCTCGGCTACTTCCTGGGGACATCTGGACATTCTGCTATACCCTTGACCTGTATGGGAGTGAGTAGGACTCTCTGAGGTGTCATCAGCTGTCAACCGATTCCTCACTCATCTGTTTCTACTCTACCAGTATTAATTCTTCTCTAAAATGCTCCTCTGGGAGGTGGGAGGCTTAACCCTTCTGCTTTTTTTTTTTCTTTTAGAGACAGAGCCTTAAACTGTCGCCCTGGATAGAATGCCATGGCATCACAGCTCATAGCAACCTCCAACTCCTGGGTTTAAGCAATTCTCTTGCCTCAGCCTCCTGAGTAACTGGGACTACAGGTGCCTGCCACAATGCCTGGCTATTTTATTTTTGGTTGTAGTTGTCATTGTTGTTTGGCAGGCCTGGGCTGGATTCAAACCCGTCAGCTTTGGTGCATGTGGCTGGCGCCTTAGCCACTTGAGCTACAAGCGCTGAGCCCTCCTCTGCTTTTTTCAGATTCTCTTTCCCCACATCAGGATCTACCTGGGGTAGAACTGTTATTAGGCCTTCCACAATATCTAACTAACTGTGCTGCCATTTTCTACAAAGGCTGAATGCCTTTATTTTAATTTTAGCAAAAAACAAAAACAAACAAGCAACCAAAAAATAATCTCTGAATTCTTCCCAACTCTATAATGTACAGTGCACATTTCACACACAAAGTGCTTTGCCCTTAGGCTTTTGATAATCAAAATCATTCTTTGTAAACCAAAAAAGAATTTTCTCTCCAGAAAAGTTTGCTAAACTTAAAAACTATTTCAGCTTTTTATATAAATATTTCAGTTATGAGTTTTAAAAACGATCTTTTTGAAATTCACTTGAAGTTTTTTCTGGATTATCCTTCCCTAAGGCAAATAAATGTCCCCTGGAACAATGTAGAATAAAAACAATAGCTTTAAAAAGAGGAAGAAACTTTGCTTTTGTCTTATTATTCCACAATATTTCTTCCTAGAGTATGTTTTTTGTGAAAATTCAGAAAACACTTCCTTGTCATTTGGGACCTACAATAAAAACAATTTCTGTCATAAATTGACTCTCAAAAATAGAAAATTTCTATTTTAAAAGTATGGCTCTCAAATAATAGGCAAGTATTACCTCCCTAGACTGAAGGATAAATAAATAGGTAAAGAAAATATTGACAGATTTGAAGGGAAAAGTTGACAGTAAAACAATAATTATAACTTCATTTTCAATAAAGAATAGAACGCAGGGGGCAGAGCAAGATGGCCAACTGGAAGCAGCTTCCAAAAGAGGCTCCTGTCCAAAAGGAAAGATAACCTCCAGAAACTGCCCAATTAAGCTGAAGACTGGGAGCCTAGCTGCGAGAGAGAAGTGATAACTGCAGGTCACCTCTGCTGAGGCAAGCTACGACTCCAAGAAAGCAAGCTTCAGGTACAAAATTAATCTGAAAGGAAAAGTGTCAGTCCCCTCCCCCAAGGAAGCTGTGTTTTTCTTTGTTTTTCTGTTTCCTTTCTTTTTTCTCTTCCTTTGCTCCTGCAGGTTTTCTAGAGACAAGCAGTGAACTGTGAACCTCTTGTCTCACCCCATAGAAGAGTGCTGTGGGAAGTGGGGACTGCTTCCTCAGAGCGACCCTGCTGGGACTCTGAACACTCTCTTGCTAGGCAGAAAAACTGAACTAAACTTTCCCCTGCCATTCTGAACTTACAGTATACACTTTCTCCCTTTCTTGACAAACCAGAAGCCTAACCGCTGCTGAGCCTGAAGGAGAAGGTTCTTGAGCAGCAACAACCCCTTACAGACGGACCAAGTACTCCACTAGCAAGGGACTCTGGGGGCCCGCAGCGAGCCTCCCTCCCCCTGGCCAAGGAATCTGCTGGCGACCTCAAGGCCCCGTATCCACAGGGCCTCTGCAGGTCCACCCCCGGCCAGGAACACCCCTGACTACTGCACGGCCCTGCGCCCAGTGCCTGTGGGGCTTCTGCAGGTCCGCCCCCAGGCAGGGACTCCACCTGCACCCACAGGGCCTCCACAGGCCTGCTTTTGGCCAGGGACTCTACCAGCAACCACGAGGCCCCGTGCCCCACAACTGTGGGGCCTCTCACACCTCCACCAGTGACCACGCAGCCCCACACATGGCACCCGCCGGGCCTCCGAATGCCCACCCCTGGCTAGGGACTCCACAGGTCCACCCCCAGCCAGGGACTCCACTGGTGACAGCACAGTCCTGCACTTTGTCTGCTCCAGGCCTCCGCACACCCACCTCTGACCAGGGACTCCAGAAACTCCACAACCCGCATCCTCCCTCTGTATCGTCCCTACATCCACATGGCCCTGCCCGTCTGGCCAAGGACTCTGGAAGCTGTGGGAGCTGGGCCCTCTCTCTGGAGCCCTACCTGCCTCTGCATGGAGCCCTCCTCCTGGCCAGAGACTGCTGGAGACATGGGTTCTCTTTGCCAAAGTCACTCAGTGCCTGGCATTCCCAGAACCATGTGCACCATCCCCCACCCTGCTGTGGGATCCAGGGGTGCCACACTCCGGAACTGCTCCCACAGCCAAAACTCCCTGGCTGGGGCAGTCCCAGAGGAGCTATACAGGAGCACTCCCTTCAAAGTTCCAGCAACAATAGAGTGATCCTGCTGGGGTCTAATCTTGGAGAGACACCTCCCCATCTCTGAGGAAAGCCAGAGGCAATGGTGAAAAACAATCATGGGGCAGAATCAATGGAAAAACTCTGGCAATATGAATCAGAGTACATCAACTCCCCCAAGAAACAACAAGGCAGACACAGCACAAGATCCCATGCATAAACACATGGCTGAGATGTCAGAAATCAAATTCAGAATCTGGATTGCAAATAAGATCAACAGATTGGAGAAAAAGGTGGAATTAGAATTTCAAGCAATAATCCAAAAGATGTCTCAAGAATTCAATGAATTCAAAGATGAAATGATGAAATATTTTGACACATTGAGACAAGTTGCAGCCCTCAAAGATCTGAGAAATACAGTAGAATCCCTAGGTAACAAAATGGAGCAAGCAGAAGAAAAGATTTCTGACATTGAAGTCAAAGTTTTCGAACACTCCCAAACCTTCAAAGAGCTAGAAAAATGGAAGGCAAAAACAGATCACTCTCTCAGAGAGCTCTGGGATAATTCGAAGAAAACCAATATTCACCTCATAGGGATCCGCAAAAGTGACAAAGAGGGTGAATGAGACACAGAGTCTCTTCTTCATGAGATTATGAAAGGCAACTTTTCAGACATGCCAAGAGATTCTGAAATTCAGATAGCAGACAACTTCAGAACTCCAGCACAACTCAACCCGAATAAGATATCCCCCAGGCACATCATAATTAACTTCAATAAAGTTAATATGAAGGAGAAAATTCTGAAAGCAGCCAGACGTAAGAAAACCATAACCTACAAGGGGAAGAACATTAAAATAACTACAGGTCTCTCTGCTGAAACCTTTCAAGCTAGAAGAGGGTGGTCATCAACTTTTAATCTCCTAAAACAAAATAACTTTCAACCCAGGATCCTGTATCCAGCTAAAATGAGTTTCATTTATGATGGAGAAATTAAATACTTTAATGACATCCATATGTTGAAGATATTTGCAAAGTTATAAAAATCAAACAGGTACGGACACAAAACCAGCTCTCCTGGATATTCTCAAACCTATCTTCCATAATGACCAGCATTATCCTCCACCACAAAACTAAACCCACTCAGAAACTTTTAATTGAATTCCAACTTCCACAGAATAGATCAAATGTTAGATCACAATATAGTGAGTCTCTGTCTCAAACAAATAAACAAACAGGGTGGTGCCTGTGCCTGAAAGGAATAGGGTGCCAGCCCCATATGCCGGAGGTGGTGGGTTCAAACCCAGCCCGAGCCTTAAAACAAACAAACAAACAAGAAAACAGGTAAAGAAGGACCTGACCTCAACAAAGTAAAGGCTATTTGTTTAAAAACCCACAAATATCATAACCAATAGGGAACAACAGAACTTTTCCTAGAAAAGTACAAAGATAAGGATGCTCACTCTTGCTACTCTATTTAATAGAGAGCAGTTAGAGAAAAAAAAAAGAAATAAAAGTCATCCAAATTAGAAAGGGACAAAAAAAATTATCTCTGTTTGCAGATGACATGATCTATTATCTAGAAAACACTAATAACTCTATAAGACTAAAGAAATGGTTAGCGCTAATAAATTCACTAAAGTTGAAAGATGCATATTCAACATAAAAAATCAGCAGCATTTATTTAAAATCCAAAAAAGAAATTTTAAAAACCTTATTTATGATAATATTAAAAAGAGTAAAATCCTTTATTTTTTTACTTAATTTTTATTAAATCACAGCTGTATACATTTATGGGGCACAATGTGATGATTTGATGTACAATGAAGAATGCTTAAATCAAACTAATTAACATAACCATCACCTCACTTACTTGTTTTTTGTAGTAAGAAATTTATAATATGCTCTTAGTATTTTTGAAATGTACCCTTGCATTATGTACAGTAGGTGAGATTTCACCAAATACCCTCCCTTCATTAAGCCTCCACCCTCCCCTGTCCCTCTCTTCTCTCCCCTCTGGACTATATTTGTGTCTTATCATTTGTTGTGGGTTTTTTTTTTTTTTTTGGCCGGGGCTGGGTTTGAACCTGCCACCTCTGGCATGTGGGGCTGGGGCCCTACTCCTTTGAGCCATAGGCGCTGTCCTGTGTCTTATCATTTGTATGAATGTGTGAGTGTCTATATATTCATTTCATAATAGTACTGAATACCTTGGATACTTTTTTTCTGTTCTTGAGATATTTTACTACCATGAATGTTTCAGCTCCATCCAAGTAAACATAAAAGACATAAAGTCTCCACTTTTTTATCGCTGCATAATATTACATGGTATACATATACAACAATTTGTTTATCCATTCATGTGTTGATGGGCATTTAGGCTTCTTCTATGACTTGGCTATTATGAATTGGACTGAAATAAAAATTCTGATGCCAATATCTTTGTTGTAGAATGATTTTTGTTCATCTGGGTAGATACCTAGTAATGATATTGCAGGATCAAACAGTAGGTCAAGTTTTAGTTCCTTGAAAATACTCTATACTTCTTTTCAAAAAGGCTGCATTAGTTTGCAATGCCACCAGCAGTGTAAAAGTGTTCCTTAAAATATTTTAGAATAAATTTAACCAGAGGTAAAAGATCTGTCTACTGAAAACTATTAAACATTGATGGAAGAAATTAAAGAAGACACAAACAAATAGAAAGACATCCCATATTCATGGATTGGAAGAATTGAAATTGGAAGGATTGAAAGAAGATACAAATAGATAGAAAGATATCCCATAGTCATGGATTGAAATGTCCATACTACCCAAAGTGATCTATATATTCAACGCAATCCTCACCAAAATTCCAAAGGCATTATTCACATAAAATTTTTGAAAATTCTGAAATTTGTATGTCCCCACATACAAAGCATTCCAAATAGCCAAAGTAATCTTGACAAAAAAGAAAAAAAGTTGTCAGTATATTACATCCTAATTTCAAATTATATTGCAAAGTTATAAAAATCAAACAGATACGGACACAAAAACAGACACGGAGACAATGGAACAGAATCAGCAGCCCAGAAATAACCCCACAAATATACGATTTGACCAGTCTTCAACAATACACCAAGAATATACAATGGATAAAAAACAATCTCTTCAACAAATGGTGTTGTGGACGTGGGCTATCCATATGCCAGGGGAAAAAAATGAAATTGGATACTCATTTTTCACTATGCACAAAATCAACACAAAATAGATTAAAAACTTAAATGCAAGACGTGGAACCACTAAAACTCCTGAAAGAAAACACAGGGAAAAGCTCCTTAACATTGATTTTGGTAACTATGTGTGGGGGCAGGGGTTATGACACACACAAAAAAACAGCATGTAACAAAAGCAAAAATGCAAACTAATACGTTCCTTTTGGAAGGATGTTTGGAGAATACTTAGAGATCTAAAAATATAACTGCCATTTGATCCTATAATTCCTTTAACAGGTTTATACCCAGAAGACCAAAAACCACATTATAACAAAGGTATCTGTATCAAAATGTTTATTGCAGCCCAATTTATAATTGCTAAGTCATGGAAGAAGGCCAAGTGCCCATTGACCCACGAATGGATTAATAAATTGTGGTACATGTATACCATGGAATATTATGCAGCCTTAAAGAAAGATGGAGATTTTACTTCTTTCATGTTTACATGGATAGAGCTAGAACATATTCTTCTTACCAAAGTATCTCAGGAATGGAAGAAAAGGTATCCAATGTACTCAGCCGTACTATGAAGCTAATTTATAGCTTTCATATGAAGGCTATAACCTAATTATAGCACAAGAATATGGGGCAAGGGGCATAAGAGGGGAGAGGAGGGGGGAGGTTGAGGTGGAGAGAGGGTAATTGGTGGGATCACAACTACAGTGCATGTTAGAAGGGTACAGATGAAACTTACTAAATGCAGGATACAAATGTCTTCATACAATAACTAGGAAAGTGCTATGAAGGCTATGTTACACTGTTTGATGAAAATGTTTCAGACTGTATATGAAGCCAGCACTTTGTATCCCATGATTGCACTAATGTACCCAGCTATGATTTAATAAAATAATAATAATAACTAAGACTATATCAAACTAAAAAGCTTTAATACAGCAAAAGAATAGACGAAATGGAAAAGCAACCTGTATATTGGTTCCTTGAGAATATAATATAAGATATATTTCTCTTTGAGAAAATATTTTCAAAGAGTATATCTGACAGGAGTTAACATTGAAAAATATACTTTAAAACCCATACAACTCAGTAGCAAAAAAAAAAAAAACTCTAATAATCCAATTATAATAAAAAAAATGGGCAAAGGACCTGCATAGACATTTTCCTAAAGAAGACATACAAATGTCTAAGGTGCATGAAAAGGTGGTCAATATCTAATCATCAGAGTAATGCAAATCAAAAGCATGATGAGACATCGATTCACACCTATTAGGATGACTATTATTAAGAAGACAAAAGATAACAAGTATTAAGGAGGATGTGAAGCAAAGAAAATTCTTGTACATTGTTGATGGGAATGAAAATTTGTATGGCCATTATATAAAACCACATGGAGTTTCCTCAAAATATTAGAAATAAAAGTACCATATTATCTAGCAATTCCAATTCTGGTTATATATCCAAAGAAAATGAAATCAGTATTTCAAAGAGATGTCTGCACTCCCATGTTCCTTGCAGCACTATTTATTGTAGCCAAGATATGGAGACAACCTATGTCCCATGGCAAAAACATAGACAAAGAAAATATGGTGTTCCATAAAAAGAAGGAATTCCTACCACTTAGGACAACATAAATGAACCTGGTGGACATGATGCTAAATGGAAAAAGTCAGACACAGAAAGAAAAATATTGCATGACTCGCTTTTATGTGAAATCTAATAAAGTTGAATTTATAGATGTAGAGAATAGAATGGTGGTCACCAAGACAGAGAGCTAAAGATGGGGAAATGTTAATCAAAGGGTATAAAATTTCAGTTATGTAAGATGAAAAAATTTGGAAGCTCTAAGGCACAGCATAGTGACTATGGTTAATCATATTGTCTGTATACTTGAAAATTGCTAAGGGAGTAGATCTTAATTGTTCTCACCATCAAAAAATCAGCTGTATTATATGTTATAGATTAATCAGCTTGACTGTAATAATAATTTTACAATGTACATGTATATCGAAACATGAACACTTCTGAAATGTATAGTTTTTATTATTTTTAATTAAAAAAAGAAGCCCTGGGCTGGTGCCTGTGGCTCAAAGGAGTAAGGTTCCAGCCGCATATACTGTAGATGACGGGTTCAAACCCAGGCCCAGCCAAAAACTGCAAAAAAAAAAAAAAAAAAGCAGTGAACAGAATAATGTTCCTTCTGTCATGGAACATACATTCAAAGAAGAGCATAGTTGAATTAGAAAGTAAATAAGGAATATGTACTTATTTGGGGAAGTGATAAATGCTCTGAGGAAGAAAAAGCAAAAGAAGACAAAAGGAGAGTCATTTCTGGCTGCAGGAGGAAGTAGTTGATTGAGGTAAGCTGGTCAAGAAATGCTTCTCCACAAAAGGTGACATTTAAGCAGGACAATCATTGAAGTGAGGCAGTGAGTGAACCACACAAGAACCAATGGTAACAGTCCTCCAGGCTGAGATGAGACCAAGGGAAAGGTGGGGTTAGTCTTGGCATATGTGGGGAAAAAGAAAAGAAAAGAAATCCGCTGTGCTGAAGAGTGGTAGCCAAGTGGACTAAGGGAATACCAAGTAAACATTCTTGTAGAGATAATGGGCTGATTGTTGACTACCTATACAGCTTTGGACTATGGCTGAGAAGCATGAACTGGAGAGTTAAATTTAGTTATTGTTTAAAGTCTCAAGAGGTAGAGATGGCTAGAACATACAGAAGTGAATACAGAAGTAGTCCATGGCTACATTGGGATGCTCCATTCTAAGGGACTGTAAGAAAGAGTAAAGGGAAAGGATATTAGGAAGAAAAAACAAAGAGAATGAGAAGTATGAAAGGCTGCATGAAGAAAGATTGTCAAGAAGGAGAAGAATTGATGAACCGGGTGGAATGCTACCAATATGCCATGCACGATAAACTGCAATTGACAATTAGATTAGGAAATATGGAATATTTAGTCACCTTGACAAATTCTGTGTTAGTAGAGTACTGGTGATAAAAGCCATCTAAGAGTGAATGGGAGAGGAATTGAAGAAAATGTAATTCTTTCAAAGACTTTGCTGTAGAAGGGAACAAATGAACAGTCCTATAGCTGAAGAGGGATGTGAATGAAATAGAGAAGCTTGATTTTGATTGTTTTTATTTTTGTTTGCTAGTATAAGATAAATTAGAACAAACACATTTGTAAATGAAAGTTATCTAATACAAATGTAATTATTCAAAGGAGATAAGGACGAACTGCTGAAGCTATGTCCTAAGGAAGGAAGAAAGACTGGGATTCCATGTACGAGTGAGTAGATTGCCTTGTCAGAAGCTCAGGGACCACTCAGACCCAGTGAGAGTGAAGAGGCCTCAGTATTTGGAAATAGATGCACAGAGTTGGGTAGATGTGCTGGTGGGAATATGTGGAAGATCTCCGAATTGTTTTGAATTCTTAGTAAGATAAAAATAAAGTTATCTGCTAAAAATGAGAGTAAGGGAAAACTTTTGGAATTATAAGATAGAAAAGACTGTGTGAAAGATGCCAAAGAGAGTGAGAGCGAGAATGGTAGTCAGGAAATAGAGTCGCTCAGCAACATCAATGACCCACTTAATGTTAAATGTCACGAATTTTAATTAGGACTTGGTATCATAATAATATAAGTTTTCCCAGTGATTTAGCTTGGTGTGTCCTCTGTACAAGAGGAAAATTTGATTTAACCAAGCATGGCATTGAGCCAAGTAAAATTGGGGCATGCAAATTAAGGAGATTTCAAGACAATAATTAAAATGATAGTGTATGGAATTTTAACAGGGTAGGGAGGAAAGTGAAGACAGAAGGGAGGACAAACATAAGAGACTCTGAAAATGGTAGAAGCAAACGATATAGAATGTAACACTTTGTAAGCAAAGGAATTATTGGGGAATTAGCTGGAAAAACAAGAAGTGATAAAAATAATACCTCTTTTTAGAAAATACAGTGAAAGAAGATAGCTCATATCTTGAGATAAGAAATAGATCAAACAAATTGAAATAAAAATGTGCATATTCTATATGGAGGGTATTTTGAAACTCTACTTTGGATAGAGAGCTTCGGTTTTATAAAGACTAAACATTGTGAATCTCCCTAAACTTCTATGAATACAATGGGGAACCAATAAGAACTTCTAAGAAAGAACAATGTGGGAAAAATCAAACTTGATAGCATAAGATGGTAATAGTATAAAACATTTTCACTATCCGATGTATGATGTTGAGATGATGGACTAGTTATTGGTAATAAAAAATGTATATCCTTCTTGGTTTTAAGAAGTAAAGTCAGCCCTCTGTATCTGTGGGTTCTGTATTCATCAATTCAACCAACTGAGGGGGGAGGATGGGTAGAGGGAGGGCAATTAGTGGGAACACACCTACGGTGCATCTTAGCAGGGTACTGGCGAAACTTATTAAAGGTAGAGTATTAATGTCTTTATATAGTGATCAAGGAAATGCCATGAAGGATATCTG
>CAUYON010136266.1:0-27640 GCA_963573935.1 Arctocebus calabarensis
AACTGGTTAACATAACCTTCACCGCACTTACTTCTTAGTTGTGGTAAGACATTTATACTCTACTCTTTTTGTTTGTTTGCTTGTTTCTTTCTTTTTTTTTTTTTTGAGGCAGAGTCTTACTTTGTTTTTGGTAGAGTGCCATGGTGTTACAGCTCACAGCAATCTCAAACTCTTGGGCTTAAGCGATTCTCTTGCCTCAACCTCCTGAGTAGCTGGGACTATAGGTGTCCTCCACAACACTTGGCTATTTTTAGAGGTGGGGTCTTGCTCTGGATCAGGCTGGTCTCAAACCTGTGAGCTCAAGCAATCCACCCACCTCGGCCTCCCAGAGTGCTAGGATTACAGGTATGAGCCACCTATACTCTACTCTGAATAGTTTTGACATGTACTCTTGCATTGTGCACATTCGGTGAGGTCTAATCAAATACACTTCCTCCTCTCAGCTAAGAAGGGAACACTTCTGCACTGCTGGTGGGAATGTAAGCTAATATGTCCTTTTTGGAAAGAAGTTTGGAGAACACTTAGGGAACAATAGTAGACCTACCATTTGATCCTGTAATTCCTCTAGTAGGCATATACCCAGATGATCAAAAATCTTATTACAACAAAGATATTTGCAGCAGAATATTTATTGCAGTCCAATAGATAATTTCCAAGTAATAGAAGCAGTCCAAGTGCCCATTGACCCATGAATGGATTAACAAACCAGGCTATATGTATACCATGGAATACTATTCAGCCAGAAAAAAAGATGGTGCCTTTATATCTTTTATGTTCACCTGAATGGATCCAGAACACATTCTTCTTAGGGAAGTATCTCAAGAATGGAAGAAAAAAGTATCTAATATACTCAATTCAGTGATTTTATATGACAGAAGAATGTGTATGAAGCTTGGATTGCTATTTTTCTTAAAGAAGAAACATGGAAACAGGTTATGTTTCATAACATAAAAACTGGTTATATTCCATTTAAAGTGTCATCAAAACTTTAGTCCTGCAATATTTGATTTGCCATGTTAAAGAGAATTAGGTGTTCCCAGACTTCTCTTTTGCAGGTTTACAGTCTATTTAGGCAAGTTTGTTCTCTCTCTTATCTTAATACATATTTAGGTTCCATAATGTAGTCTGACCTTAATTATTAGTACAGCCAGTAAGTTTAGTCTGTCTACATTAAGGTGTGATGAAGATGCCTGCAGATTTTTGTCTGTGGAAAGATATCTTCCCTTATCAGTCAGCTGGGATGACTAGTGTGCCTGGAATAGTTTGTGTAGTCACAGCCTTGATGCCAAGTACGTAGGAGCTGCTGTTCTTCTCCCAGCCCTGTACCCAATTCCTGTCTCTGGAAACTATAATCACCCTTACTATTCTAGGCGCCAGGAAGAGGTTGGTGCTGGGAAATTTCTTTGGCTTATTGGGAAACAACTTGGGCTTTGAACTCAAATGAATCTCAGTTTCAAATCCTAACTGCCATTTGTAAATAATTCTCAGAGCCAAGGAAATTTCAACAAATGTTGATTTGCTGCTTGGTGCAGTGGCTCATGCCTGTAATCCTAGTACTGTGGGAGGCTAAGGAGGGAGAATCACTTGAGCCCAGAAGTTTGAGATCAGCCAGAGCAAGAGCAAAAGCCCCTGTCTCTTCTAAAACTAAAAAAACTGGCTGTGCTTTGTGGCATGTGCCTGTAGTCCCACCTACTTGAGAGACGCCTTTTCTCCTTACAAGGTCTTGATGAGGTTGGTGTGAGCTAGGTTGAGGCCATGGCACTCTAACCTGGACAACAAAGTGAGATGCTAGCTTAAAAAAAAAGGTTGATTTCCTTCTTTATCCCCTTCTGTTGAGAGACAGTATATACTTTGATCATTTCTATGGTCCAGTGTCCTGTACATACAGTACAACATGCCTACATAAAAAGCATGCGATTATGAATTTTACTATCCTTTCTGCCTTTGGTTCTTTGAGGAGAAGCCAAGATTTCACAACTGCTCCTGTGTGGTCTGTATTTCACAGCAATTTATTCTTTGACCTTTCTCTAGAGCATCAATGTTGTATTACTCCTGGCTTCTTGACATGTGCAAAAATATGTTCTTTCTTTCTCAGTCTGTGCCTTCTGATAAGTTCAGATGAACATTTTCTAAATAATAAAAAAGAAGGTGGCTGCTAAAGATGCTTATAGGTGACCTTATTTCAAGAATTTGGTCGAGGAACCCGTAACCTCACTTTCAAGAGAGAGGTAATGTAAGTGTGTGACACATTCTCTCTAGGGGCAGCCAAACAATTGGTAGGGCCTGATCTAGGCAAGCTAGAGATGGGGTCTTGTTCTTACTCCGGCTCTTGCTCTTTCTTAAGCTGGCGATTGCTCTTTTGTCTCAGTTTCTTAGGCAGTTATTTTTCCAAGTTGTTGCATCTGTTAATTATCTTGTAATGATTTCTTTTTCAAGTAACTTACAAATATTCTTACTATTTTGAAATCATTTTCAGTTCGGCGCCTGTGGCTCAACAGGCTAAGGCGCCAGCCACGTACACCTGAGCTGGCGGGTTCGAATCCAGCCTGGGCCCGCCACACAACAATGACGGCTCCAACCAAAAAATGGCCGGGCGTTGTGGCAGGCGCCTGTAGTCCCAGCTACTTGGGAGGCAGAGGCGGGAGACTCGCTTGAGCCCAGGAATTGGAGGTTGCTGTGAGCTCTTTTGGTCCTGGTCTCTCCAAAGTGAAAGGAAGATTGTGCCATGTAATATCCATGGGCCATTCTTTCTCTTAAATATGTGTGTCTAGTTACTGCTTATTTAAAGAAAAAAATAAGTTGACTTGCCCAAAGATAAAAAGCTATTAAATGGAAAAATATCTCATAAGAGAACTAATCTTTCTCTTCTCTCTCTTTTATGTTTAGGTTATAAAATTATTATACTGATTACTTTTCATCACCCACTTAATCCCATAAAACACCTCTCACTATATAAATTCACATGATCTGTTTCCCTGTAGCAATTACCCATTTTACCCATGGGAACCAGGTTTTTGCTAATGCCCTGAGAGGATGGATGCCAGCTCCCTGTTAGCAGACTTTCAGTTCTCTCAGGGCAAGAGATTTCTCATGGCTGAGACCAATTCAGCATCCCTGTGTTGTCTTCTGTAAAGGGAGGATTACCAGCTAGGATTTAGGTGACCCAAACACTGGGAGCATGTGCCGTAGGGTGGGGGAGGAGAAGGAAAGAAACACTTATAAGCAGGCGTCTGAGTCCGTGTGGGCTGCTCTAATGAAATGCCCTGGGCTGTGTGGCTCAAACAACAAACATCTACTTCCCACAGTTCTGAAGCTTGGGAAGAGTACAATCAGGGTGCCGGCATAGTCAGGTTCCAGTGAGGGCCCTCTTTCTCGTTACGCCTTTTCTCCTTACAAGGTCTTTCCTTTGTGGGTCCATGGGGGGGATCATATTCATACCTCTTCCTTTGAATAGGAACATTAATCCCTTCATGGGGGCTCTACCTTCATGACCTCAGTAAATCTAGTTACCTCTCAAAGGCCTCACTTGCAAATACCCTCACATTGGGGATGAGATTTCAACATATGAATTTGGGGGTACACAGTCCATAGTGGTAAGAATAAAAGAAACAGAATGCAGATGTTCCAAAAGTCATCCCCTAAAATCACCATACATAGGGTAAATGGAAAATTATAGCTAAATGGATCTTTATTTACAAAATATTCATTACAAAGTTTTACAAAGAGATGCCCAAGACATAGAGGATATTTTGTAAACATTGTGTAAATTTTTGTAATAAATATGGTGTAAATAAATGTACATTTAGCTATACTTTCCCATTTTCCCTATGTACGGTTACTTCAGGGTGAGTTTTGGGACACCCTATAGATTGCTTGGTACTAAACTAATGCCTTTTACATAGTTATCTCATTTCTTCTTTTTTACTCATCACTACCCTTCAAAGCAATTTTTATAACTCTCTCATAGGTGAGGAAATAGAGGCTCAGAGACATTATGAATTACCCAAGGTCACCTAGGTCCTTGGTTACAAAACCTGTATAAATTTCATTTGGTTATGTTGGGCCCTACCATAAACTCCTAAATGTGTCTTTAATGGGATAAATAAATAAATAAATAAATAAATAAATAAATAAATAAATAGTTCTAGAATGCAGAGAAACACAGTAGCACTAGGAAAGCATGCCTAAATGGTGTATTCCATTCTTACAGGCTTCAAGGTCAGATCCCTCCAATGATCTTGGAAATAGGAACTAAAATATTTGACAACCCTATGGCAAGACAATTTTGAATCCTCTTTTCCCACTAGCAGAAGTCAGACATGGTTTGAAATGTAATAATAATGGATACTATTGATTAAACTCATTATGTTCCTGCTTCTGTGCTGTACATTTCATAAATATTACCTCACTTATCCAATCCTGCATGATATGGTACCACTCTCTTTTGTAATTGTGGGTGCTGGGACTTAGAAAGAGGTATAACTTAACCATCTTGGGAAGATGGAATCAGATCATACCTGAAATGACAGCAAATTACTCAAAAACACACCATACTGCAGGGAATATGGATGGAAGAATTGTTCTCTTTCCATTGGATCTGTACTTCCATATTATAATTTGAAGACTTCATGAGAATCACTATTGTGAATATAGAATGCCCACAACTGGCAATCACAGTTATAGGAGAAGTCAAGACCATCAGTTCTCACTGTACTTACATTCATTCAAAACAGCAATTAAAAGGGAAGAAGGCAAAGGAGAAAGTACCTCTCCCAAATGAGGTCATTTAAACAATAGCATAATTTCAATTCTTAATTTAGAGGAAACAGAACTGATTAGATAACGGAAATAGAACTACAAAGAGGCCTTTTCTTGGAGCCACTTCCCTTGCAGAATTTCCCTGAAAGATCACTTATTGTTTAGTTTAACAATTTCAAAAATACTAAGGAATAACAAGCTCTACCAAGCTAGATTCACTAAAGGATAAAGGATTACTAACAATGGCGTCTTTTAAGTTGATTGCAGCATAAAGAGGCCAAATCCAGCAGGCCATCCATAAAGAACAGCATGTAAATACTATCCTTGAATTTCATACAAAAAAACCTTTAAACAGTACTGACCCAATCCAAGTTCATTTGCCACTAAATCCTAGAATTTCTTATGTTTTTCACTATTTAGCTGAGAGCTGATTATGTAACTGTGGGAACTGAATGAATTTAAAATCTATAGTGACATCATATCAGTGGATTAGGATTGTTGCCCCTGTGGTCAGCACACTCCCTGGAGTCCTGTGGAATGAGCTGTGCTATGGAACAAATGTTTGTGCCCTTCCCCCATCTCAAACTCCTACTCTGAAACTCTGACCCTCCTGGTGATGCTGGATGGAGTTGGAAGGTTTAGATGAGGTCATGTGATTAGGGCTTCCATGATGTAAGAAGGGAAAGAAACACCAGAGATCTTTCTCTCTCTACCATACAGGGACACAGGAACAAGGTGGCCATCTGCAAGGGAGAGAAAAAGTCCTCAGCACAATTTGACCATGTGGGCATCTTCATCTTGGCCTTCCCAGCCTTCAGAACTATGAGAAATAAATGTCTGTTGTCTAAGCCACTTGGTCCATTGTGTTTTATGACAACAACCCAAGCTGGTTCTGAAGTATCTCCCCACCCTTTCCTGATGGTCACTAGCACTCACATGACATTCTAGAAATGGTGAAACAAGAGCTTGTATGCTTGTACTAACTTGGAAACATCATCATCTCCCACTTACAGCTCAGGCCTAGTTTCTACAGATGGTCCCTGACTTAGGATGATGATTCAATTTTATGATGAGTTTATCAGGCTATTAGCTGCATATTTGACTTACAATATTTTTTATTGTGTTGGTTTTAACAGGATGTAACAGCATTTTCAGTTGCAGAGGACCTGGATATGCATTTCAGAGGGGATAAGATAAACAAACTCTTTCCTTTTTCAAGTATTGTTAAGCATGTAAAAATATGCTAGGCATTTGGAAGAGCAGGACAGAAGCACTGAAAAACAATCAGCAATGCAAAACGATCCACCTAGAAGGCCAAAAAGAGGCAGAAGCCGAAGTTGTAAACATGAAGCAAGCAGCTACTGACAGCAGAAGGCTTAATAATGAAATGACAACACTGATGATGTGCCACGCATGTGACAAACACTGGGTTCATAGTCTAATGGAGAGGCTGTTGAAGGGCTGTGACAGCGCTGAGGGCACAGAGGGAGGCCTTCTTAGAAAGCGTGACAGGATCTGCGGCAGAAGGGGACCCCTTACAGCAGAGGGACTAGCCTGGGCAAGGGCAGAGAGGTGGAGTCGGGTAAGCATGGGCAACAATGAGGGGTCCGATTTGATATGTGGTTGGTGGCAGCATATTAGCACAGCTGGGCCTTTCCCAGATGAGTGGGTCCACTTGGGGAGCTGGCCTGAATCTGTAACAAAAAAACTCAGAGCCATACAGTAATAGACGAAAGAGAGGATCCGGCCCTCTCACTTCCGTGCTGTCATTTTTTCCTGTAAAATATTCAATTACTTCAGGGGAGACCAGCACTGGGGACTTATGAGAGCTGTTAGGGTTAACTTGGGGACAGACGGTTCAGGCCAATTCTGATTGCAGACATTCTATTCCATTGTATTCCCAGTATCCTATGAATACACCTACACGGATTAGTGCATGTTGCATCAGAAGTATGTAGTCTGAGAAGCATTTGGAAACTTCCCTGTAGAGAAACGTTTTCGCCACTGGCCTTTTGGACCCCGATTTAAGAGCAGAGTTGTAGAATAATAAAGCAGTGTTTTGCTTGGCATGGTAGATGTGGAGAAGCAATGTCTGGAGTCCTCTTTAAAGATGCCACCCTGCTGTGGGTGATGTGATGAGCAGACCAGTGTCAGACCCTTCAGAGTAAGGGCCTCAGCCATCAGCAACCACCTGGCCCAGTCCTAAGACAGCTCGCACCTGACATCTGAACCAGACAGGGAGAGAAACGCCAGCCATGCTGACCTCACCCAAGAAGACTGTCACAGGAGCCCTCACTCTTAAGCTTCGTACTGGGTCGACCGAGCTTTTCACTGTGTCACAGCATGGCTGCTCATTCAGCCCAGCGGATTCGGGAAATCTGAACCTGTGTCAGATGGGAACAGAATGGGCTGGGAAAGGTTTCAAGCAAGGGCTTAGGGAGGTTGGACATGAGAAGAGTGAAGAATCTCATGTATCGAGGAGGCTGTCTGGTATCTGGAGATGGACAGGTGTATCCAGCAGGAAGCAGGAAACCCAATAAGGATCTGGGGTCTCTGGTAGAAGAAGAAATGAATTCATTTTTTCATTCAGTGAGCACCTGCAGAGCCCATACCAGACACCAGGCACCCAGGCAGGCTCTGCTTTCTAGGGATCCAAGGAGTCCCTGCTCTCGTGGAGTTATAGGCCACTTGGAGCAAAAAAAAAAAAAAAAAACTTCCCTAAATGTGGAATGTTCCCGGTTGCATGTTTTTGGAGATTAATCTAGATCTAAAACCAGTTTACACAGTTAAAAAAATCTAGAGTTTTCAAAAAAATATGAAGAAAGAAATTCATCCTTCTAATCCCAGATTAGTGGCATTGTTTTCTATTCCTTTCTTAATCTAAGATGCACACAGCATTGTTTATAAGAGTAAATCCTAGCAGAATTCACTCTCCACCACCTCACACACATATAACAAACAATAACAACCAAAAAAGGAGGGGGCATCAGAATCCAGTAGCACAGTTCAGGAGTCTTGACTCTGCATTCCCTTCTTAATCTTTACTGTGACCCTGAACTTGGTTTGTTTTGTACAAAAGGTATGAGATTCTCAGAGAAAAGATAAATAAGTGTTCAATTATAATAACTGAATCCCTGGGTGTCTTTCAAGGGAAGGAGTAAAGAGGATGTAAAGAAATAGGCCCTGTAACTTTCTCCCATCCAAGAACTAACCAGGCCTGACCCTGCCAGCTACCTATTTGCAATTGCAGGACCTAGAATGAAGCAATTGATCACTGTGCAATGGGAAATTTTCTGCCTGTTTTTAATATAGCACCTTCCCCAAGCGTGATATTCTTGGAACACAGGGTTACACTTTGGAGTTTCCCTAAACTTGAAGAGAGTACCATTTTAAACTTTCCTAGTTCTAAATAACATATTCTACCTTCCCTAAAAAGACGGATCTATATTTGTAGTAAGAGCTTGATATCATCACTTCTGCTGAGTCCCCTCCAATTTTCACTTCCAGTTTATATCCCCAAGTGGTTGATGTCATTACCTTATTTAAAAGAAAAGGAAAAAGAGCACCATGTCTTTTTCCTCACCATGCAAAAGATCAAGTGCCTCACACATGGGATGTTTCCACCATGATAGCAGAAACCAGGTCCATCACTAGAAATTTGGACTGTATTTCCTGCTAAAGTTTGAAGAAGGTTTACAAAAGATCCAAGACCCCTTATATACAAATATAAAACTATTTTATTTTCTCAGCCTTTCCCTGTATAGTACAGGATTCTCAAATTAAGAATAGTCCTGAAGGCATTTCTGAGGTGGTATTAAAATATTTCTAAAAATTCTTTCTCTGAGGAAGGAATCATGAGGTGAAGTTTCTGCCCCATCCCCTTAGACAAGGCAGGTCTTGGTAACTGCAGTGATAAATAGAATGCTGCAGAGAGATGCTGGTGACTTCTGAGGGTAGGTTAGAGAAGTCCATGAAGTCTCTGCCAGTCTCTCCTGCAATGGTCACTTTGGAAGCGTTCACCCCTGTGCATGAAGTTCATCTACTCTTTGCCCACCATGTGGAAAGACTGTGTGAATACACCAAAGAGACAGAATGGTCCCAAGGCGCTTTAGCTGATTCACGCCCTGGGTATTTGAGCCAGTCTAGGTGTCAGGTAGGAGTGAAGAAGCCTTTGTGTTAGTTCTGGTCATACTCCCACTGTCTGACCTTGACCTCATGAAGATCCAATCAGAGAGCTGCTTAAGCAACCCAGTCAACCCCTAGATTTGTGAGCAAAATAGTAAGTGATATTATTGTAAGCTAGTATCTCGGACACCCGTGAAAGTTGATTGGAAATCTAAGAAATCAAAGTTAGATGCCGCTATAAGAAAACCTAAAGCATGATGTCTTCACTCTGGACTGGTTGGTGGGCAGTGGTCAAGGGGGCTGGAAGAGACTTAGTAGGAGCCTGATGGCACTTAAGCAGGCGGTCAATAGTGGCTTAAATAAGAGTGGGGCGATTGTTGCTGAAAACTGGAAAAGGACAGTAACGGCAGAAAGTTTAGCAAAACTGTCTCCTGCAACACATAGAAAATATTAAACAAACAAAAAAAAAAAACAAGAACAAAAACAAAAAGCCTAATGTGAACTGGTGGATTTGACTAAGAACAAATCTGGCCAGAATATTGAAAATGTCAAGGGATTTCTTTTAGTCATGAATAATAAAATAAGTATAGAAAGATGAGTTTTAAAAAGGAACTGTTCCATTTTCAAGAAAATTTAAAGAAGGTTTACAAGAGATCCAAGACCCCTTTATATACAAATATAAAACTATTTTATTTTCTCAGCCTCTCTCTGTATAGTATAGGATTCTCAAATTAAGAAGAAATGACAGGTCAAAGATCAAATTCAAATGCTAAAGACTCTCTGTTAATACTTTAGAAAAATATCAGGTAATGTCTCATAAACTCTTTGAAACAGATAAAATTCCTCTAAGGATGTAAAAGACATGCTAGGTAGATTCTCCCAGTTAAACAACAGGGCTTCCAATAATCATCAGGTTGTGATCCCGTACAGCCTTACACAGATTCCAGGTAGAGGAGGGCTCCTGTCAAAGAAATCTGCAGCCGGAGATTTTTTCCTAATACTCCAGTAAGAATCACAGGAAGTCCACGGAGTCATTAACAAAATTGTACTAATAGTTATTTTCCAGCTTCAATTAAAAGGAACAAAAATAGTGTTAAATAAGACGTAGTCCAAGAACCAGGAACCTGGAGGGGACACCCCAGAGCCCGGGAGAATCCTTCTTCCATTTCCTCGGTGGGACTGAGATGTAGAGAACTGGCTGGTTGGTTTTGCTGGTTGGGTTTCAAAAGTTGCTAGGAACCAGGGACTGTTATGTGCTCTTATTTGAATAAAAGTATGTTTTGCATATCTTTTTATCGAACGTTGGATATGCAGGCTGCAAATAACTCGTCTCTTAGTTTACAAGTTCAAATTGAGAGGATCAGGATGCAAGAAACCTCACCAGTGGAACTTCATTCACACCTGCATCTGAGTCTTGGGAAGGGTCAAAGTATGAGTTTATCCTGCACGTAGAGGAAATGTAAATTACTTGTAACCAGAAGGTAGACTTTAGAATTTTTAAATATGTTTACGATTTTAAGCATATTTTTATGTTTGCATAAGAGATCAAGTCTAGTTCCTATCCCCTTAAATATGGGTTGACTTTAGTAACTCACTTATAAAAGATAGAATGGGATGGAAGCAATGCTACATTAATTCCGAGGTGGGTCTTAATAGAGAACACAACTTCATCCTGTGTCTCTCTTGGAAGTCTCATCCTTGAAACAGTCACTTTGCTGTGAAGGAGACCAGGCCACATGGTCCCCAGCCTCAGCCCCAGATGAGCTCCCAGCAAGCTTCCAGGTGAACTTGCCAGGCATATCAGTGGGGTATTTTGGAAGGGGATGCTTCAGCCCTTCCCAACCCTCCCTCACTAATACTACATGGAACAGAGACAAGTCTTGCTAGATAAGCCCTACACAAATTGCAGATTTACTTCCAAAACAAATATTTCTTTAAGTCCTTACATTTTTGGTAGTTCTTACATTCCAATAGCAACAGGAATAATTTCCCTATACATACAGAGGGTGCCAAAAAAATGTATACACATTTTAAGAATGAAAAAGACCATATTAAAGTTGTAATACTCAATATATATCGATAACACTTATTATCGTGTATATTGTATCTTATATCTTTTATAATTGCAGAAGTCAAACGTGACTTGAGTATTATAATTTTCATATAATGTTTTCCTGTATATGTAATGTATATACATTTTTGGGTACCTTCCGTGCATTTATATAAAATCTCAATGTTCATTCCTGCTTACTCATTTTCTTAACTTGATCAGTGTCAGGTTATCCTCCATCTTTTTAGCACCAATCTATAAACATTTGATGACAGTGAATAAAAATATATACTGAACACATATATAGCTGGAATGTACTGATGGATTAATATAGGCTGGGCCCTACTTTACATGTATGAACTCGCTTCACTCTTACAACTCAATGAGGAAGATACTTTTATTAATCCCATTTAATAGATGAACGAATGGATGCACAGAGAAGTTTAGTAACTTGACCAAGACCACACAGTCAGAGTACCCAAGCCTGGAGCCCAGATAGTCTTGGTGTGACCATCATAACCATTATGCTTCTCTGCTTCTTAAAATTGGCACTTTAACTTTTCCATTTACCACTGGCTTCAGGCAGCCTTTTCACTTCTGACACTCTAAGCTGGGTCTTTACTTGAGGGAACTTCTTATTCCTGCTGATCAGGCCACAGTATAAATCTCGTCCCTAAAAAGTCCCTAAAGATTTATTTAGATCAAGTGTCAGCAAACTATGGCCCCTGGGCTAGATCTTGTCTGCCACCTGAATTTGTAAATAAAGATTTTCTTTAAACAAACACAGCCCTGATTGTTCATTTATGTTTTGTTTATGATGACTTTTATGCTACATGGTGAGTTAAATAGTTGTGACAGAGAACCTATGCTCCAGCAAGCCTAAAATATTACTATCTAGTTCTTCCCCCCAAAGTATACTGACCCCTAACTTCAATCACTAGAGATCTCTTTATTACTGAATTAATGACATGTTATGAAAAGTATAAATACATGCGAATAGTAGAACAGATCTGGACTAAAACCCAGCTCTGTCACTGAAGTGTGATCTCAGGAGAATTTAGTATCTCTGAATCTTGAGTATGGGTGGAGGGAGGGCAATTGGTGGGATGACACCTACAGTGCATCTTAGCAGGGTACTGGGGAAACTTATTAAATGTAGAGTATCAATGTCTTTATATAGTGATCAAGAAAATGCCATGAAGTCTATCTGTAACAGTACGATCAAAACATTTCTGAATGTATATGAATCATGCCCTATGATTGCACCAAAGTACAGAATTATGATTCAATAAAATTATAAAAAAAAAAAAAAGAAAAAGAGAGAATAAGAAGACCTCTATCTTAATTGATTCATGCAAAAGACACTGCTACATAAGCAAAATATTACTAATATGTAAAGAGTAGTTTTACCAGCCTTTTGGGATTTGTTCACAATTTAGGAGATCATATAATTAGAGAAAAAGAAAATAAATGATGCTTAATTACAACAAACATTTGGAATTATTAGGGAAGAAAAAACAGAGGCCCCAGCTTCAGTTAGGAATGAAAACCTGACCAAGAGAATCCTTACTCCATGTTGTGAATTTCCTTCCACAGTCCAGATTTTTAAGGAAAAATTCTACAGACAGAGATAGCTTCGCAGGCAACAGTTTTCCAAAAATCAATTTCGGATTGATTAAATGTCAAGAATTGAAGAAAGAACGTCTGGTTGCTTATTGAGCTAAAGAAATAATCCTATTTTCACTACTAGGACTGAATATATTTCTTTGAGAATATGAGTAAATTTGGAATCCCAAAGGTAGAGTGATTTGACCTGATTAACAGTATCTTTTCCATTTTTGCAGATAGTCCAAGCAACCATCAGCACATTAGTCATTTTATCTTTCTAACCAAATGATTTAATATGTAGGGAGGTTTGATGTTGTACGTTGATCTAAGCAGCTGAATTGACCAATTGTTTTCAGTTCCCCAGAGAGGTGAGCATTTGGTTTCATGGGAGGAATTAGGAGAACTGAGTTCTAGAAAGGAGATTTGGGGGGCATTTACTCTTTTTTGGCATTGTTACTGGGCGATCTCTGTTCTGAGCATGACAGCCGTGGAATCAGAACTCCTGTCAGCTCCCAAGTGAGGCAGATCACCTGTGCAGATGTTGCTGGGCATCTGGCTAAGTGGGGACTGACAACCAAAGGGATGAGAGAGGCTCTGCTCTGAGAAAGGAATTGCAGGCTTGTCTCATTCATGGGGTGTCAGAGGAGCAAAGAGGTGAACCCTGTGTTCCAGGGAGCAGGTGGAGCGGGAAACAGCTGAACACCACCCTCAAGCTGCTGTGCGATTCTAGTTTTCTCCATTCCAGTCCTTTCTTTCCCTATTTTCACTTGTCACACACAAAAGGGCAGTGAAATGCCAACCTGACCCAACTGAAAGGCCTGCAGATATGAAACTGTAAAAGAAGAAAATGATTAGACACATGTGCAGGTGGCTGGAGACCCCTGATAACTGCGCTTCCCGTTCTTCTTTAACCTTTCAACTAGAAAAAGGCATCCATTTAATAGACATGTTCTGCTTTACTGAAAGAAAGTGAAAGAAAAAAACAGAGAAAATAAGTTTTGTCTCAAATTCTGTGGGCACATGTTTAGTATCATATAATTCCAATTTATTAGTTCCTTAAAGAAATCTCCAAACCTTAGAGTGGAAATTTTATTGGAGGTTACTCTGTCCAAATTTATGTTAATACTGATGTAAAACTCCCTTACGTAATTGCCAAGGTAGGTTCATTTATTCATTCAACAATAGGTACTGAGCATGATCTAGCCCAAGTATTGATGTAGGGCAGAGAGCTGAACTAAAGAAGGGAATGTCTTTGTCTTTATATAGATCCACTTGTATCCCCTGGCTTGTGCCTGAACAATAGCATTTCTTGAGACCTGTCAGTTTAGATAGAAGTGAACTGGTTCTTAGGGTTTATATTTGCCAAACTCGTTTGGAGAAGCATTTTAAGCACTTTGCAAACACAAGATTAACTCATTTAATGCTCTTAAGAAGCCTGTAGGGTAGATACTATTATAATCAACATCTCTTCTACAGATGAGCAAATTTAGGCACCAAGTGTTTAAGGAAAGGCCTAAGATTGCAGAGCTGGTAAGAAATAGAACCTGGACAGAAACTCCACAGTCTACGTCTGGAGTCTTAGCTCTTAACCACTAGGCTACAATGCCAATGTTCATGTAGTTTATGACTTGGTTCCATTTTTCCGATGTTGATTTTTTTTATCCTAAAATGTTTAGCACTTTTGCATTAATCTAGCTTCTGGGATCTTCTACTATATACTCTTATCCACTGAATACAACCCAAGAGAGACAACTCCACAGTCTCTTGAAGTCCATGACTTACAGAACAGAAGATAGCTCTTCTTTAAGAGGTATGTGCCTCCTTGGCCCTACCATTCTGCCTGCCACAGACTAGGTGGTCAATAGGTGGTAGCTCTTGCTATTAATGAATAAATTTCTGGCTCATTAATGCCCCTTATTTCTCAGTTTAACTTTCTTCCTCTAGGTCAAGGATATTCTCTAGATAAGGTGCCAATCAGGATTTATGGGATGAATTTTCAAAAAAATTTTTCCTGAAAGTAACATTTTAATAAGTGAGAGAGAATTTGATGAGACTGATGGGAGAGACAATGTCATCATCATCAACAGAGATGGTGGAGTGGAAGGGACAACAGAGTTGGTGGGAGTTGAGGTGATGAAGGAGGTAGGAATACTGAAAACTCACTCAGATGGACCCATCTTAAAGTCTGCCTTCCATGGCCAATCAACCAATCCCTCCCTAGGGGATGTCTTGCCTTGAGTCTGAAAAAAAAAATTATGCCATCTCATCATGGAATAAAGAATGAAAGGGGGTTAAATAAAAGTGTGAGTAGAGCAACAATACTCCTTGAATTTTTCTGAGTCAACCCATAGGTAATTTAATCCTTTGTCTGGAAGGAATTAAAAAAATATCAGGTACCTTCTCAGTTCCAAAGGAGTATCTCCAAAATAACTTCTATCGTCAACCCCCAATGACTTCTGGATTATCTCCTTGCTCATCTTCCTGTCACAAATGAAATTAATCTGTTCCACTTTCTTGACACTTGATTTTATAAGCCTCAGTCAGCGTGACTTCCTTTTTCTTAGCCACTCTTCCTACCTGCAAAGATGGCTGATGAAAAGCATAATTCCTTTTGCTTCCTCTCTTCTGCTTCTCTCATTCAAATAAGAGTCTTTGCCCTACATAGAATTATCCACTTCTTCCTTTCATGCAAAGCCTGCCTTTAAGTATATCTGCTCTTGTGTGACATTCCCCGGACACCCTTCTAAACATAGCTTTGCAGCTGCTCCTTTCTGGACCCCTTCTCCAGTCCTGCCCAGAAGGCCACAGTCTAAACTAGGAAACCAGTATTCCATTGAATATTTCCATGCAGAAAGGTGGCAATAGCTGTCGCAAAACCAGTCTCATAATAGCCAAGATGTTGGTATAGAGAAAGCAAAAATAACAGCTCCTCAGGGTGGACATTCCAAAAGCTGTTTGCATGGGCTTGTGAAAGAGGATGTCTTTAAAATTTTTTTCACATTACATTAGTACTCACTTTTTTTCTGACAACATTTTAGAGCACCATACACCTCTGTAAGAAAGGTTTTTAAAATGTTATTTTTTTCCAACATAAAAGTTGGCAAAAATAATTTGAGACATTTGCCAATGTTGCTCAAAGACTTTGGCTCAAAACCTGAGTACCTGGGACCAAACAAAAATATTGACAATTCAGGTAGCTTCTTATTTCATTCAAATGGATTTTTTCATCTCTTTTTCCTGGATGAGTATTTTTAAGTGCTTGCTATTTGTTAAGTTAGAGAAGAAATGTATCGTGTAGGTCATTAACTTTAAAAAAAAAACAATCAAAACAAAAAAGAAGACATTTCTTCTCTTGTATTTTTCCCGAATGCTTTGAGTGGATTTCTATTGCATTATTGGCTGAGTGTATTCTTGCCATGATAATCCACTTTTAGTAGCTTCATTTACATTAACTATCACTCTGGAGAGCCGTAGTAACAGCACGCTGAATTACCCAAGAGAAATTACTCTTGAAAGTAATCATTGTGAATGAATTTTCATCACTTGGTCTCATCATTTCATGCTGTTTTGCCTCTTTCCTTTCTGCCCCTGATAAGAGTTAGGCATGAAGAGGGCTTTTGTTATGATCTCATTTTCTTTAGAAAACTTCATCTCATTAATCATAGCAACTGGTTTATAAAGGCAACAAAAGTCTCTCTCTCTCTCTCTCTCTCTCTCTCTCTCTCTCACACACACACACACACACACACAGTTTTTGAAACGTATAGTATCTTCTTCTTGTGGGAACATTGTGTAATTCACTTTAGTCTACAATATCTCATGCAAATTTGGTTTTTGTGTAACCTATTTAGTGCAAGGAATATGTTTACGCACAAGGGCTTAACATGCTTAAGCAGGAAGGGATGCTTAAGCAGAAGACTGTATTGAATTTGTTTTAGGTTACTAACATTAAAAGTTGAAATTTTAAACTTTTGGATAAAACCTAGACTAAATGAACTTGTTATTTATCTATCTATAACGTATCTCTGGCTTTATGGAAGTGACATATTGCTTACATATCAATTGAGAGCAAGAGAATATAGAAGTGTAAATGAATGTCTTAAGAGACAATTTGCCAAATCATATTCTATTATTTTGAGAACACTAATAAAAAATCAGCTTATTTCAAAGTGTTATCATAACACTCAATTATATATACAGTAGAACCTCCATAGTCCACCGCCTCCTTACGTTGGCCTCATTTTCATAGAGTGGACATGCACCACATAAACACATCCATGCAGCAGGCCTGGTTCCTCATGCTGGCCACCTCCATATGTTGGCCAGTTTGCTGCATTCCCTCAGGTAGCCAACATCCAGAAGTCCTACAATATTACTAAGTTTAGGAAACAGACAACAGCACACAGGCTGGTAGCAGACTTGTTTGAGACAGGCCTATAAACAAAGGAATGAAAGGGAGGAGCAGGTATTGACTTTCCCCAACAAGTCTGGGGAGATAATTACTGTAGTCCCCATTTTACCGATCAGAAAATTGAAGCTCATGAGGGTGGAAGCCCTTGCTCATGGTCAAACAGCTAAGGGGGAGAAACACAAGTCTACCTGAAGCCAAGACCTGGGTGTCCTCCTTAGGAACACTCAGGCATGCTAAGTTGTAGAAACCATCACATGCTCCCATGGAACTGCTCTAACTCTGCCATGCAGATGAATCCCTGGGTATCTTGTCAGTGTGCAGATTCTGATTCAGTAAGTCTGGGGGGAGGCCCAAGATTCTGCATTTCCAGCAAGCTTCTGAGTGATGCAGATGCCATTGGCCCAGTGAGCAAACTTCAAAGTAGCACAGCATGATATTAACATTCTGATAATCGTACCCTAAGCAAAGATACTTAATAGCCTACCCCAATTCTACATTTTTCTGATAGCTTCATTTCTTCTCTTCTCTGTTCTTGTCTTTTCTTCTCTCCTCTCTCTTTTCCTGAAGAAGTTAGAGCAAAGTATATCAGGCATAGTTTTTCTAGCATCCTTTAGCTCAGTGGTTCTCAATCTTCCTAATGTCATGACCTTTTAACACAGTTCCTGTAGGTCGCGTCCCACAGGTTGAGAACTGCTGCTTAGCTAGTCTTAATGAAATCTTAGGTCAAGTGTTGTTTAAAATTAGTTGATAAAAAAGAAATGGGATTTTTGAAATCTGTAGGATTCAAATGTTGAAAGAAAATATAACCTCTTCCTGCCTTCATTCCCTTTTTCTGATATACAAGAACTCCAAGTGGTCAGTCCCACAGAATGACAGAATCGAAGCAACTCTGGGTATGTCTCTTTGTCTTGCCAATCATTGTATTATAATCCTTGATTTTAAATCTTTGATTTAAAGCAGAAACACATGGTACCATAGACACTAAGGTTATGAACTTTCCTAAGCATTTACCCGAGTCCTTGTAAGTCAGGGACTACATACCAAGAAGTTTTTCAAAATAATTTTCATGTCAGATTCAAGGCTTGTTAAAGGATAAGTAATTTAATTGTACTAATTTGAAACTTATTTATATATCTAAAAACTTAGCATTAACTACAAGAATTATTCAGAATGTACTCTAAGAAAACATTTTTTTCAGGGAAGGATGTGTTGCCACTGATATTGTTTAAAATTGTGGTGCATGCTGACAATGATGACAGACTGGTGTATAGTAGACTCTGTTACTGTTTTCAGATTCTCTACAGACAATGTAGCCTCATGGTGCCTAGATACTTCTCATGGGCCTACACCTGGGGTCCCACTACCTGGAAAAAATAAAGGTCAGTGTTCAAAAGTATTTGAAGAATCCTGCTCATCCCAATTTTATCTATAAAGTGTCATCTTTCATAAAAAAAAAAAAAAGACTTCTCTTAGAAAAGTTTTTCACAACTTCTGAGAGGTGTTGAGGGAGGCTTTGCCATAAAGTATTGTTGTGGAACTCCTGACACCTGCCAGGCAGATGCCCTGGGTTTGCCCCAAATCTCATTCATCGGCAGGACATTACCCTCATTTATACATCCAAATTCCTATCTTCACATATGTTTAATCAAAACTGTGAATTTTGAGATACAGTTAATATAATTGTATACCATATTGTATTATGAGGGCTTTTCAGTGAAACAAAACCAATAAAATGTATGCATGTCTGTGTATGGTCTACACCACAAAATGACATTTCAGTCAACAAAGACTTGCATATACATTGGTGGTCCCATAAGATTATTATTCTGTGTTTTTACTGTACCTTTTCTAATTTAAATCTGTTTAGAAACAGAAATACCACAGTGTTACAATTACCTACACTGCTGGGTATAGTACCATACTGTATAGGTGTGTAGCCTAGAGCCATGTGGAGCCTAGATGTGGAGTGAGCTGCACCATCTAGGTTTGTATAAGTTCACTCCATGATGTTCACATAATGATGAAATCCCCTAATGACGAATTTCTCAGAATATATCTCTATCCTTAAGAAATGCACAATTGTATATGAAAATAAAATAGAAACTGAATGAAGGAACCCAGGAAGTCTCATGATTTGCCACCTATATGCTGGAGAACAAGGAAAGCTGGTGGGTTAATTCAGTCCAAGTCCAAAGGACTGAGAACCAGAGAAGCTAATGGAATAAGTCCTGGTGTAAGTCTGAAAGCTCACAAATCAGGAGCACTAATGTCAGGGACAGGAGAAGATGGATGTCTCAGATCAAGGAGAGAAAAAGCAAATTTGCTCTTCCCTTACCTTTTTGTTTTATTCAGGCCCTCAACAGATTGAATCATGCCCACTCACACTGGAGAGGACCACCTATACTCTTCAGTTCACTCATCCAAACTCTGATCTCTTCCTAAAACATACTCACAAACACACCTAGACCAATGTTTTACCAGTTATGTGGGCACCCCTTAGCCCAGGCAAGTTGATGCATAAAATTAATCACAACATATATATACTTAGTGACTAGTGACCCCTGTGCTCTTTGTGTTATTGATAGTGAAGACTTGTTGATGCTCTGGTTTTATAACTACCCAAAGGTTTTTATCAGCCCTTTGAAGTTTGTTTTGATTACCCTACCTCAGCCTGAACATGAACTTCTGCTAAAAATGATGAGGCAGTTAGTTGTTTGGGTCTTGTTTCTAGAAACCAGGACCTGAGAAGGATAATGACTTTGTTTCCTTCGTGGGGGAGTTCTCTTCTCAGAAGCCATACTAAAAAGTTGACCTCCAAACTATGAGATTTTAGAGGGAAAACAAAGTACCATCTCTATATACACAAGAGCAGGCGAAGAAAATGCACTGAGGAGAAGAAACAAGGCATACTTGGATGATGATTATGAGATAAAGGAAGCATTAGAGAAAGTGTAAGAAAAGGATAGAAGAGAAATATCAAGAGAGCTGGGAAGTGTGGGAGGGCAGCACTAATAATAATAATGATGCTTAGTCGGAAACAAGAACCAGTGTATATAGTATATTGCTGAGGCCAATGAAGTGCCAAGAACGAAAATCCCTCTTGCAGGAGACAGAGTCCATAGCAGATGTTTCATGTGGTGACTCAGAACACAATGACCAACCAAGACCATAGAACAAGTGAGAGGTGGAGAAACCCAGACCTGGATCTTCAGTGTTCCTGAACTTGAGTCCACACCTTGTGTCAGAAGGATTAGTGACCAAAGGGAAATCTTTGCCTTAATTATCTGCTTAAGATCTGAATATTTCTATAATCAAAATTATAATGTATTAGATTTAATCATTTGAAATTGCCAACACCCCTGATTTTTTTTCTTACCTATAAAAACTTCAATTTTGCATGGTTCAAACTAATAGACATGAACATATTCACAAGCAAACTTTTTAAAATTTTGTTTTAAAGACCCAAACAGAACTCTGGCCTTGACAAAGATGCTTACATTTTCCTAGACTTTGCAGTTTATGAATTTTGTGCCAATCTGGGCAACTGATGATCTCTGATGTGTTCATCTTGCTCCCCATTCTAGGAGTGAGAAGAAAAATAGGAGAAAGAAGATGTTGGGGAATTACACAGGCTGAGCGAGGGAGGCAGTGGCGACTTCTGTCCATGTTTGTTCTGTTCACAGTTTGCTTTTTATTTCAAACTCATTTGACGTTAGGTTCCAGCTTTGTTTTTCTTTTTGTAAACTCAATTTTGAAATTATTGGCAAGTCCGTTTGCTTGCTTTTCTTAAATAAAACATAAATTGCTTTTTGTTTTAAGTTTCAGGTGCTCTTAAACTTGATTCTGCTAATCATCTCATAAAGCAGTTTGGCTTGCTGTGGGGAACCTTTTTCTTTAAATGAGTGTACATTTTAGCATAAAAAATTCTCAGTTTTTAATAGTCTTGATTTTCCTTATCTATACTTTTATGTTTCCTTCCTTTTGTTCCCTTATTCTTGTTCCATGATCCCACATTTATGCCCCATCATATTTCTCCTCATACGCCCTCAAACACACACACACACACACAGAACCCAAGACAAGACACTATTTCTTTCTCAAAGGAAAATAAAATGACACTTATGAGATCATGCTAATTCCTGTGGGCCTCTTGCATAAACGATTGTGGTGCATTAGATCACAACCCTCCACTGGCCAATCAGTTATTATTGAGCACCCAGTCTGTGTGGAATACTGTTCACACAATATCATGAGTAATGATGGGAACAGATTTCATGAGAGACATTGAAAAATTCTTGGATGCAGAATGTCTGGGCAATTACGTTCTCAAGATTCATTCATAATGAACACATATTTGGAACAAAAGACAGTTGGAAATTCTCACACGAGTTTCAGCCTTCTTAAAAAGTAATTTAACAATTTTGAAGCTTGGCAATTATCTGTATATCCATCCACTTTGTACCCCTGCACATCAGCCTTTGTGAAGTGCGTAGGTAACAGAAAGATGATTGTTCCAGGTGGGGTAAAACTCTTTCCTTACTAAACATTCTCTTTTCCCTCGGCCTCTTTCACAGTATGAAACCTTTTCTCTTCTAGGATTAACTTTATGTACCTTTATTCCAGGTGGCATTGTATTCCCTGGGACACGGGGCTTCTTAACTAGTGACACATTAGAAAGAGTGGCTGATCCTGTCTTTCTATGATAGGAAAGAAGACCAGGAGCCCCAGCAGATTGTTTTATTTTGAAATCATAAAATTGGTTTGAGGAAAAGCTAAAAGCAAGGTCTCCGTGAACAGCTCTAGGGAAGGAAAAGAATGTTGGGTCTCTCAACAAACAGGAGCGCTGGAAAGGAGGAACAGATGCCACGGAGGGGAACTGAAGGAAGGTCAGCGATGAGGTCACCCTTGCTGCAAGTCAGCGTGGCCCAGACCTGGCGAGGGAAGTTCCAGGGGTGGTGGAACAGCTTGTGAGGGGCCGGGGGTGACTTTCACCAGTCATGTAGGCTGACCCACGCCTCCAGAATGGCCTGGTACTTCCCCGGTATTGGCACTGAATGCCCCATATCTCGGGAACCTCCTCAGTCCTGGGCACAAGGGGATGGTGGGGTCACTCTAGTTCATACCCCAAATACTGAGAATGCTACATCTTATTCCCAAATGATTTTGCGGAGAAATCTGCATTAAATCTGTATAAAATCACCGTTCTTAGGGGCTGGGTTGAACAGTTTGTACATGCAGGTCATTATAAAAGCTTTGTGGTCCATTATTTTACTTCATAAATGTCTTATTGGTGAAGCTGGGTGTGCTCCATTTGTTCCTGTTCACGTGGATTTTACATTTCTTAATTTTTGTGTATCTCAACACTTTCATTAATGAGCCATGTATTAGTCAGGATTCTCCAGAGAGAGAAACAGAAGCAAAGGGGTGTATATAGATATATATGCAGAAATTTATTACGGGAATTGGTTCAAAGGATTATGGAGGCCAAAGGGTTTGTCGATCTGTTCTCTGCATGTTGGAGAATGGGGGAAGCGGAGGTATAACTTCCAGGATTAGGACCAAAAGACTGAGAATCAGGGTTGGCCACTGGTATAAGTCCTGAAATCCGAAAGCCCAGCACCTAAAGCTGATGTCTAAGAACAAGATAGGAAGGATGCCCCAGGGCAGGAAAAAACAGGACAGTCATTCTTCTTCAGGGGCCTTTCATTTTATCTTGGCATTAGTAGATTGGACAAGCCCCATTCACATTGGCAGGAACCACCTGCCTGCTTTACTCAGCCTACTGATTCAAACGTTAATCTCTTCCAAAAATACCCTCACAGCTATACCCAGAAATAATGTGGTAGTAACTATTGGGGTGTCTCTCAGACCAGTTGAGTTGCCCCATCACGCTAACCATCACTGTGGTTCGAACTCACACCTGCTATTTCTTCCTGCAGGCCCCTGAGTTTCTGGATCACCCTCCAGACAGTCATATTGTCTTTTTGTGTCTTAGTGGCAGGAGCCTTTCCTCCCATAGAACGTTGCCTCGCCTCTCCCCCTCTCCTTGTAATTGTTTTCGTTTTTAATTTTAGAAACTGATTCATTCTAGGAACATCACTTCCTAAAATAATTGTTCGGTGCTATGTGAGAAGATTCTCTGAGGGCTCTTGCAGGGGCTGTGAGATTTCAGAGGTGTCATTCTCACCAGATTCCACAGTGGCCACCTATTTCTGTGTGGAGATAAGTGCCAAGTGTGGGGGTGAATGCAGGAATGTTGGATCATCAGTCCTGACAGATAATAACTTACTGATTTTTTCATAAGAGGCCTGGCACATTCCACTATGCACAGCACTTACATATGCATGCTTGCCCTTCTCTTGAGCAGTCTTTATTTGGACAGCAGTTTATGAAAAGATACCAAGCCATGGTCATGTTATACATTCTGTATAATTGTGAGGGTCTGTGGCAATACCATAAAATCAATTATAAAATCACGTATAAAACCCATGACTAAAGAATATTTTCAAAACACTTTAGAATCAGGTTAAATAATTCACCAAAATGTCATTTGTACATTCTCTTTGAAACCAAAGATATTTGTAATAAATTTTCATTCCGTGATAATTCTTTGCTACAAGGCAGTGAAGTCCTAACATCCTTAGCAAGGAAAACAATGAGAATATTCATAAGTTAGGATTTTGTTCTTAAAGTCAATCTTTCATTAACTTTATTAATAGTAAAAAGAAAACGCACTTTTTTTTTGTTTTGTCATAAGCTGAATCATAGTTAAAAATTGTCAAAATGTGGCACAACGTTCGTTTAATTAAAAATACATTCAGTGTTTAGGAGCACATTTACTATTGAATGGAAGTAATACAAAAGTGCAAAATGAGAATAAAGATGTTAGATTAGTAACATCTAATGTCAGAAGGTTTTGACATATTAAAATAGTCTGCTACCATTGATGTTTCTTAGCTGATTGCTCTTTTATAAAAACATTGAGTCTTTCTTAACTAAAAGTTGCTGCTTTCTGTACCAAATTCTTCAGATATAATAGCTCATTTAAATCACCCAGCAAATATATAAGATAGGTATTACTACAATCCCCTCACAGTTACATCTTGAAGGCTGGGGGGTACATATAAAGGAACATTTTATGTGGCTGGCACCTAAAAAACATCTAATAATTAACTTTCATTTTATTTTCAGTAATGGTATTATAACTCACTTAATGACTTTCCAGAATTAGACAGAACTCTGCTTTCATTTTCGACCAGAGCAGATACACTAATTTTCTAAGACAGTCTATAATATCATATGGGAGTTTCTGAACACTGGAAGAAATTCATCTTAATATAACTCATATGTTTTTTTTGAATGTGTTTAGAAAGCAAGTTACACTTTTCTATACTAGTATACATATATTCCTTGACATTTTTAGGGACACCCACCCCAAGAAAATAAAATAGTCTGTGCCTGTCCTTGCACACTTTGTACAGTTAGAATGAGTCCAGCAGGAGCTGGGGAGAGTCCGAGTTGATTCATACTCTCCTCCAAGAAGTGCCATTCCCGGTAAAGTTTATGAAGAAGTAGATGTGGAATTGCTGGAATATCTTTGTAAGAATTTCATCTAGGAGGTTTATTTAAAGACGGGATACACATGGTGCTAAGGAGCTGGAGACGTAGTGGAGAAACTTGTTAAGGTCAGAGAATGCTGGCAGGGAAAATGTTTCTTCTTGTGGTTTGGAAAAGTAGAGCAACTATTTTGAAACCAGGATTTGACAACTAGTTCATAGCACTACATAGATTTTTTTTTTTTAAAAAAGATGATGTAAATGTTCATTGGCTATTTGTTTTTCCAAACATATATTCATCATCATGTAAGTGTAAACTTCTAAATTGGAATCTCTGCACATACCAGTGAGGGCAAAAGTGCAACTTATTCATCATGGCCTGCTAGGAGTTGCTGTCTTTTGTTCTATTACCTTTTCTAGAACAAAATCCCCTAATTATCTGCTTCTCTCCTTCCTTGTTCTTTCTGGAAGCCTGTTTTTCCTCATTTCTTTTTTAAAAAATCACATCTTTTCTGAACCTCATCCTTTTTCCAGTCACAAGTTAATCCCCCATCTAATATTCCCAGCTCACTCCAGCCCACAGTAATTTCTCCTTTTCCCTCCTCCTCAGATTACTCAATGTCTTTGCCAAAGACTTTGGCTCATGGATCTTCTAGCTTACAGTGTTGTTGAACTGTATTTCATGTATAAATCCAATTCCCTCAACTAGATCCTGAAAGCCTGAAACCCAGAAAGACAGCATATATCACTTTTTAAATTTCCAACAGGCGCATTACCATGTTCAATAAATAAATGGTATTTTGAATTACATTAATTCCCCCCAACCCCCATTTTCCTGGTCAAGTGTATTTCTTTCATTATTTGCTTAGCCACACTAATTTTTATCTGGTAACTCCTTTGATAAGCTAAGGGAGAAAAAAAGGTAACAATCACAAACAACTTACTCATTTGTGGAAGGCAAAATGTTAAGGGATATTATTAACTCCTCTGAAGAATAAAAAATTAATAAGCTGAATTTAGTCAGAAAGTTTATTCATAGTTCATACAGGAAAAGGAAAAACAATTATATATATGTATATTTTGTTTTTGCAGTTTTTGGCCGGGGCCAGGTTTGAACCCACCACCTCCGATATATGGGGCCAGCACCCTACTCCTTTGAGCCATAGGTGCTGCTTTGGGAAAACAATTATATTTCAACGAGGTTGACAAGTTGGGTGGTAATAGAAATATCAACAGCTCCCGAACATTAACTAGAGAAACTAACCGACAGTGTACATTTCAACTCTGAAAAGTAGCCACTTGAAAAATAGCTATGTAGAAATAATGTCCATTTATAAAAGTGGCTTCCCTAATTAATTTGGCCATAGCTTATGTTTGGAATAAAGGGTTTTAAAATAATTATTACACATTGTTAGACATTGCTGACATTAGCCATGCTGTTCAGCATGATTTGAAGTTGTTTTTTTTGAGACAGAGTCTTACTACGTCGCCCTTGGTAGAGTGCTGTGGCGTCACAGCTCACAGCAACCTCAAACTCTTGTGACTTAAGTCACAGCTTAAGTGACTCTCTTGCCTCAGCCTCCCAAGTAGCTGGGACTATAGGCACCCTCCACAACACCTGGCTCGATTTGCAGAATTTTTATATTTATAGTCAAAGAATTATTTTTAATAACAATAAAATTTTACCAAATGAGAGTAGGGTCCCACAGAGAGTGACAAAGGCAGAGAGACAAGTAACCAGCAGGCGTCGGGTGATCTCACTGAGTTGAGTACAAGATCCTAGAAGAAAACAGGTATTTGATAAACAATTGAAATATGAAAGTGTGTTTGTTCAGGCATTCATTCCCCAATGCAATTAATGGTAAGAGCAAAAGCTGTGAAGCAGATGTTTAATTCCACTCCCTTTCCTCTACTTCCTGGCTGTAAGAACTTGGGCAAGATACCTAATGCATTTGAACATTCATTTTCTCATCTGAAAAATATATACAACAATATTTCAATGGGTTTTTGAAAGCAGCATGAGCAAGAGCTATAAGTGTTTGCCAGTGAAAACTTGGGGGTGCTTTCTGAACGATGTCATTCACACCTTCGTTTCCCCGTCATACACGGAATGAACGACCTGGCCACTATAGGACAAAGATGATTAAAATGTAAGACCCGGAGATCTAGACGTGTGACTTAAGGAGTGAGAATTAGAATTAATTCTGAAAATTAATCTGAAAAACAGGGCTTTTCTCTGTGTGTCTGTCATCAAGGCGACAACTATTCACGCTTTCCTCTCTATGTATTTATGATGGCACAGGCCCAGTATGAAGCAGGTTGAGGACCACTCACAGCCGACGCATCTTGTGTGTGGGAGAGGGTTGTGGAAAGCCCTGTACCCACAGCCAAGGAACAGAACCATTCTCAAAGCACCACTTCTGGTGACAGCTTGGCACGTGCCGCTCTGACATGAGAGGTTGTCCTAGAGTGGAAAACAGGACAAAGAAGCTAGAATCCCTGACAGATGACGTCTAGCGATAGGTCACTTATGCTGTAATGCTAAATGCACTAAGAACTGTGCTGTACACTTGAGGTCCTCAACCTCTGGGTCTGTGGCCTTTTAGGAACCTGGCCACACAGCGGGAAGTGACTAGCCGTTGAGCCAGTGAAGCCTCATCTGTACTGACAGTCGTTCCCCGTGGCTCACATCACTGCTTGAGCCCGGCCACCTGCCATTTTGGCTGACCCTGCTAGGGGCATGAGCTCTACACAAACTTAACACACAAGAGATCTTGGTTGCATGATCCTGATGGAAATGCAATGCTTCCTCCACTACCTGATATTCATGGAAAAATTGTCTTCCGGGAAACCCATCCCTGGTGCCACGAAGGATGGGGACTGCTGCTCTGTATACATTATCTCATTTAATCCTCCAAAGACCTTTACTAGGTATTGCTGGTATCTTTAATTTATAGATGAGACTTTTTTTTTTTATTGAATCATAGCTATGTACATTAGTTCAACCATGGGGTACAGTGTGGGGGCTTCACATGCAATCTGAGATATTTTATCAACCTGATTGACATACCATTCATGATATTTTCTCATTTACTATATGAAAACATTTTTGATCCTTGTTTAGAAGTTTTC
>CAUYON010136267.1:0-13462 GCA_963573935.1 Arctocebus calabarensis
ACTGCACAAAAACAGAAAAATAGCTGGGAGTTGTGGCCGGCGCCTATAGTCCCAGCTACTCAGGAGGCTGAAGCAAGAGAAGCACCTAAGCCCAGGAGTTGGAGGTTGCTGTGAGCTGTGTGACACCACGGCACTCTACTGACGGCGCATTAAGTGAGACTCTGTCTCTCTCTCAAAAAAAAAAAAAAAAAAGCATACTTAAGCATATACCTTAAACATTTTAAACAGAAATATTCTGGGACGGTGCCTGTGGCTCAGTGAGTAGGGTGCTGGCCTCATATACCGAGGGCGGTGGGTTCAAACCCGGCCCCGGCCAAACTGTAACAACAACAACAAAAAGACATAGTCTGGCTCATCCTACTCTAATAATACTAATAACATTTATAGGAAATAACAATGTAATAGTAACAATCCTTTTTGAAAGAAAATTTTCATTATTTAGTATTTGTTCATGCAATACTCAAATCAGGGTTTCTGATTCAATCATGGAGGAGCTAATACAATTAGTTCTTGTAATTAAAAATTTTTTTTATAAAGCCTGTAAATTTCCATTACCAAGGATTTGTTTTGAAACCTGTTCGCCTGGTTTTTTTTTTTTTTTTAACCTTCTCAGTTAGTAATTAATCCTTCTTTACCTTACTAGTGTTACTTTTATTCTTTCCTTCAAGGTACAATAAACTTAACACTACATGCAAATAAAAAGTTAAAAAAAAAAAAAGGAAGAAAGACAATCAGTAAATCGGCCTTCTCAAGTTAACTGTTAGCCTACCCAAGTTATCTTAATGATATGAAGAGATACTTATCCTTTAGGAGATGCCTCTAAGATATCTCAAAATCATCAGACAAGAAGCCTTCTTTTGACTAGCAGATGTTTTAATTTAAATGTCCAGGTATAGTCAAAATCTACATATTGATAAATTCAAGGTTTTTCTAAAACATAAGGGATACTGTCTATTTAAAACTTTCAAAAATTGAAAATGAAATTGAAAAATGGTTATGCCCTATTAATTGTGGAATATAATGGGATTATTTTATTTAGAATTTTTAACATTACTTATGCTTATTAATGTGTATGCCACAAAACCCCTTCAAAAACCGAAGAACTTCTATGAGAACTTCTGTATCACTGGCAATGTCAATGAAGAAATGGGGGAAAAAACTGATCCTACAAAATTATCAGAAAGTTTTTTTCCACTGAGAATTATTTTTCCTCAATTTTTTTGCTCCCCTTAAATTTGTGTAACTGTCAAAATAGTTCTGGTCCTAAGATAATAAAATTTTGTCTAAATTCACGTATCTTCTCAAACAAAAAAATACTCCATTGAAGTAGGTTACTTTACCCAACCAAGTTCCATTTCTGCCATGAAGCCTTCCCTGTATTTTCACCATACTTAACATTTGCTTTGTCCTGTGCATGTACAAATTAATGTTTTGTCAGAAACATTAATACACATGTAAACACAACAATTTATTTGCCTTTAAAAAAAACCCCAAATAATAATTAAATACCCACGATATAAAATAGGAAGAAAAACATTCAACAGCTGATGGAACTTACAGCATTAAGGACTGAATAAATGCTTACCATGAAAATGTTTAGTATGCATTACTACAAATGAAAAACTAAATTGGAAAGATATTATAACAGAACTTTATGAATTATTTCTTTATTAGAGATCTCTAGAGTATCTCTTAAATATCTTCAGTATACCATTATGAATCACAAACATTAACAAACCAAAATAAACCTAAATTCTCTCCCTCTACCAGGAGCTTTAGTGTTTTCTATATTCTTTTCTGTAAATAAATTCTGTCTTACCACTGAGGGGTGGGGGGGGAAATAATGTAATGAAGAATTAAAAAAAATAGATACAGACCTAAAAAAAAAAACAAAAACTAAAATAAATTCATTAAATATCTTTCATACCTGTAACCAGGAAAACTAAGAACCAGATTTAAATTCAGGCATATTATATTTACTTTAGGTTATCTGTATTCATTGACAAGTGAAGTAACTCAGTCACATCATTGACATGTAAATATAGTCCTATATGCAGGTGACTGGTTCCAGGACTTCCATGTATAGGAAAATCATATATATTCAAGTATGCCCTATGGAAACCACCTACACAAAAAATTGGCCCTCCTATACTAAGGTTTCCCATTCCACCAAAAATATATTTGCTGTCCACATCTGTTTGGGGGGAAAAAACACTTTATTTATTTGAATGTAACTGTTCAAGGTTCAAGGGTCAACAATACTTAGAATTTTCCTAAGTTTAAGGTGATCTTTCAAATTAGAAAAATAATTAGCAGAGTAGATCTTGATCTTCCACCTCCAAAACTTCCATTATAACTTCCAGTCAGGAAGAAAAATTAGCATCATCGCATCATCACTGTATTTTTCACATGTGCTTTTGTTACTAATGTTATTTATCCATCTTCCTCAAACCAAAGTTTTAGCAGTACTGGGCTTGATTTCTTGCCATTAAATGAAAAAATTTTTTCATGTACTATGTTTACATACAAGGCTCGGCTCAGCGTCTATGGCTCTGTGGGCTAAAGCGCCAGCCACGTACACCTGAGCTTGCAGGTTCGTATCCAGCCCCGGCCTGCCAAACAACAACGACGGCTGCAACCAAAAAATGGCCGGGCGCCTGTAGTCCCAGCTGCTTGGGAGGCAGAGGCAGGAGACTGGCTTGAGCCCAGGAATTGGAGGTTGCTGTGAGCTGTGATGCCATAGCACACTCTGTCTCAAAAAAAAAAAAAGAAAAAAGAAAAAATATATACACACACACACACACACACACACACACGCACACAAGGGCAGAGCACTTTAATTAGTTTTCTAGTGATATATACATAAATGAGGAATGGCAAAAACTAGTCTTTTCTCATTACATATGTATACAACAATTTTGTAAGTTAGGATGTTGTTACAGTTTACTGAAACTTCAAGATTCAAGACCAAATAAATATGAGGTACAGAAATCTTGTAATAGTTTCCTATATTGAAATAAAACACATGTAAATATTTTAACAAAAAATTATGTATCTTTAAATTGGTATTTCCTCCATTTCTATCTATAGCTTTGCATTTAGAAAAAAACATTTCATAAGTTCCAAAGGACAAACCAACTTTTCAAAAATAAACAGTTAATAATCCGATATGTCTATCACTCAACCTATACTAAGAAAACAAAAAAATACCACATAAGTCAAGCAAAAATTTTAATGATTAAATACTGCCTTCTCTAGAAGGCATAGTACTTACTAGCAGTAGATTTATGGCACAGATGCTGATTATCTCTTTCCCATAGAAAGAAAAATTTTTTGATTTTTTTCTCTGCCATTCCAAAAATTATCAGTCCTAAAAGGTTTTGGCAGAGTAGCTGAAACTTTGTTAGTTGTCTAATTATCACAAATTGTAAGCAAAGGGCTTGTTAATCAAGATTTTGCAGAACAGTTTGTCACCACCATCCTTTTATCTGGGAAATGTAGGCCTCAAGAAAAGAGTTGTAAAATGCCACATATGTTTAAGGCATTCAACAAATAGTAAATTGCCAATTTCAACAATATAAAGCACACTTATACATTTTGACTTCTCTTAATAATCCATGGAGCCTTAAGCATTGTCTTATTTTAACTGGTAATTTTTTTTTAATAGTACACAAAATAATATTACCTCTTACTATAAACGACAGCTTAGGATTCCATGAAATGCAGCAACTCTGTCTCTCAGAATTACAACTGTCAAGCCAAAAAGATAATTAGCCCAGTATCTCATTTTACAGATGAGGAAAATGAAAAGCCAATATAAACTGTCCCTGAAGTTATAAAATCAAGAACAAAAAGAGGCTGAACCCAGGTCTTCTGGCTCCCAATGATGCCCCTTCCATGATTACACAATCTGCCTCCTGAAGTAACATTAGATGCAAAAACTATCTGGGTTTAACTAACAGATAGGATACCCTAATAAATACAGATATGTGCATCTAATATATATACCTACAAAGCCCATCACGCAGCAGCTCTATGTGTTTACGGCTTGTCTCAGACTGACTCCAAAGTAACAAAGACAATTTTAAAAATCCAGGTATTTTTGTGTGTGTTTGTGTATGTTTGTCCTTGATAATATGTGCAATAAACTAAACAGACATTTCAGAAGTGAGAGCTTCCCTTCAGATAGAGATTACACACACGGTGCGTTACAATGACTCACTACAATCTTACTTGCGTTTTCTTTTTCTAGGAGAGGAGAGACCCCAAGGAGAATTACTGGCCTACCTGGAGCCTAAACTCAACACTGTGCGCTCATTTTTCAGCACTAGAAACTTCGCACATCTTTTCCAGTCTAGCAACTACACAATTCACAGGTGGTTGGTATAACATCTCTCCTCGTAGGGAAAACTAAAGGAATCCAACGAACGCAGTGACTCCCGCAGTTAGTTTGTAGGACTCACAGCGGAGAGCCAGGGAAACCACAAGACGGAGAAAAAGGTACCCGAGACGACGACGACTACACGTTATCTGGGCTCAGGGGGCTGAAGGACCAGGGACGACGAACACAAGCGCAGCAGGAAAGGCCGGTGGGCTGTGACGCGGCGCTCCCCCGAGGTCCCCTCGCCCACTCGCGCCATCCCCCCAGTAGGAGGAAGACAGAGGTGGGCGCTGGGCTGGGGGAGGCGGGGACTGGGGGCCGCCGGCGGCCGGAGCTGCTGCGCTCGGCGCCCGCGGGAGGCCATTTTAGCTCTGGGGCCGCCAAAGGCCCCGCGGCCCTCGGCGTCCCTACACCGAGGCGGTCTCTACCTCCCCGCCCCCACGGGGGGCCGCTTCGGGCGGGGCGCGCGAGGCCGCGGGGCCGGGCCTGCAGCGGACGGGGACGGGGAGCGGGGCCATCGGGCGGGGGATGGCGCGGGGGCGTCGCGTCGGCGGCATCCGGGCCGAGGGGCGAGCGGAGAGAGGAGGGAGGGAGCCGGGAGCCGTTACCTATACTGGGCCGCAGCCGCCGCCGCCGCCGCCCCGCTGTGGGTGAATCCAAAGTAGTTGCCGGTCGCCATTTTGGCATCTTCCCCCAGCCGGCTGGGCACTGCGGCGGGCGCGGAGAGTCAGGTCCCATGGCCGGAGGGGAGACGCGGAGGGGCCGACACGCCGAGGGAGGGAAGGGGAAAGAGAGAGAGAGAGAGAGGCGCCGTGAGAAGCCGCCCCGGAGGGGCCCGGGCACGGCCGCCTCCCCCTCCCGCCTCGCACTCCCTCACTCACTCGCACGCCCCGGTGGCGGCCGCCGCCTCCTCCCCGGAGCCAGCCCCAACCCCCGCGCCTGCCCGCTGCCCCGGGCCGGGGAAAGGGCCGGGCAGAGGCCTCGCGGGCCACATTAGACTCACCATAGGTGAAAGAAACTACAGGGCATATGGGAATCATGGGCTCGGGCTGCTGCTGCTGAACTCTGAACTCTCACCCGCTGCCTCCCTCCTCTGCCCCGCTCCTCCTCAGCGGAGAACAGACCGCCGCCTCCGGCTGCACTGCGCAAGCGTGCCCGCGCTCGGCACCCTGGGAGCTGTAGTCCCCGCCGCCTTCGCAGCTTAGGCGGGCGCGCGCCGAGGCCCTGGGCGGTGGAGTCGCGGGTACCCGGACGCCAGCCGGGAAGGGCGGGTCTGGCCTTCTCCCAAGTGGCAGCGGCCTCCGTCCGGCGGCTGCACGACTTCAGCGGTGCGTGGGAGGCGCGTCTTGTCTGGCTGGAGGGGAATCGGAGAGCGTGACCAGAGAAAGTGACGTCTGTTCGTCTTTTCTCTGTACTTTTCACTCATTTCCTCTACTTTTGTGTATGCATTTGCTTGCTGCTTTTCTGTCTTCCTTGCCCGTTTGTTTTTCATCAGAATTTGAGCTGGACTAATTAAGATTTTGCCTTATTTCCCTCATTCTCTCTGCTTTTCCCCAGCCTCTGAAGTGCAGAGGGAGAGAAGGAGAGGAGAGAAAGGAAAAGAACGCAAAAGTGTGCTTTTCTAATGAAAACACTCCCAACACCCTTCCCGAACACACCTCTTGCCACACCCTCCTCCTCTCCTCCCGCCTGCACCCAATCTTCGAGTCTTTCAGCTTGTTTAGAGCCCCCCAAAGTGTCAGTTACTGTTGTGTGGATGGAGCAGGCTACTAAACAAAGGCCTTGTTTACACAAGATTTACGATATTCTAGGAAGGGGAAAGTGTCAGACTACAGCCAAAACAGAAAGTCTTGTAGGTGGTGATTGGAGCTTCAAAAATAAAGCAGAATAAAGAAAAGAAGGGAGGTGCTATATTATGTAGAGTGTGGTTAGCGTGAGCCCTTGAGCAGCGCACTGAAGCCCGGGAGATGTCGGGGGTAGGGGTGGGGGCGTGCAGCGCAGCCGGTGGAAGGGCCCTAACGCAGGCACGTTCAAGAGCAACGAGATCAGTCTGGCTGGAGCTGAGTGAGGGAGAACAAATCAGAAGAGGGCTTAGTGAGGGTGCCTGGTCTTTCTGGTAAGGACAGAGTAATACTCTCCCCGTGCAAACATTTCATTCTTCACTCTGCTTTCTCACTGTTTTTACTTTTCTTAGTTCATTTTTAACCATTCTCTTTCCTCTTGAAGGCCCTCTTCTTTTTTAATTTTTTTTTTTAAGAGACAGATCTCACTTTGTCGCCCTCGGTAAAGTGCAGTGACATCACAGCTCACAGCAACCTCCAGCTCTTGAGCTTAGGCGATTCTCTTGCCTCAGCCTCCAGAGTAGCTGAGACTTACAGGCGCCAGCCGCAACGCCCAGCTCTGTTTTGTTTTTTTTTTGTAGAAACAGAGTCTCACTTTATCACCCTTGCTAAAGTGCCGTGGTGTCACACAGCTCACAGCAACCTCCAGCTCCTGGGCTTACGTGATTCTCTTGCCTCAACCTCCCGAGTAGCTGGGACTACAGGCGCCCGCCACAAAGCCCGGCTATTTTTCTGTTTTGCACTTCGGCCGAGGCCGCGTTTGAACCTGCCACCTTCGGCATATGGGGCTGGCGCCCTACTCCATGAGCCACAGGCGCCACCCAGATATTTTTTTTGTTGCAGTTTGACGGGGCCGGGTTTCAACTAGCTACCCACGGTAGATGGGACTGGCATCCTACTCACTGAGCTACAGGGGCCGCCCTAAATTTTTTTTTAATTTTTACTTATTTATTTTTTTTTGCAGTTTGGCCAGGGCCGGGTTTGAACCTGTCACCCTCAGTATATAGGGCCAGCGACCTTCTCACTGAGCCACAGGAGCTGCCCGAAATTTTCTATTTAATTTAATTAATTTTTTAAATTTTTTAATTTTTTTTGAGACAGAGCATCAAGCTGTCACCCTGGATAGAATGCCGTGGCATCACAGCTCACAGCAACCTCCAATGCCTGGGCTCAAGCGAATCTCCTGCCTCTGCCTCCCAAGTAGCTGGGACCACAGGCGTCCGCCTCAACGCCCGGCCATTTTTTGGTTGCAGCCTTCATTGTTGTTTGGCTGGCCAGGGCTGAATTTGACCCCGCCAGTTCAGGTGTACGAATCCGCCTGCAACGGCGCCCCGTTGAGCCACAGGCGCCGAGCCTATTTAATTTTATTTTTAAGTGACAGTTGCTGGCTCTCTTGCCCAAGCTGGAGTGCAGTGACACAATCATAGCTCACTGCAGCCTGGAACTCCGGGGATCAAGCAACCCTCCTGCCTTCACCTCCCCAAATTCTGGGATTACAGTACTTCTTCTGATGGACTATTTTCTGTGGCCTTACCTCTTTCCTGCCTTTCATCAATGCCTCCGTGCTCTTCCTCACCTTGTCCAGGCCCATCCCCCAGATGCCCTGCTACTCATCTCTCTCCTCGATGTGGGATATGAACAATGAAAAGAAATGCAAAGGGTGAATCAGAATCCACCTGTGAAATTCTGGGCTTTATTCCACCTTCTTATATAGCACAGCAGAAACAATGCCTCAATTCTTATTTTTGCCAACCCTGCTCCCCCACACCTCCTACAAAAAGGACAGGTTCTCAAAATCTGTTTGATTTGTCTTCTTACTCATTTAAAAAAGAGAAAATGTAGAACATTTCAGAAAAATCAATGTCATTGTTTTTGAGAATACTGAGGTTTCCCCATGCAGAAGTTATTTGTGTTCTAAGTATTGCTAGGAAAAAATGTCTCTTACACAAAAGATATAACAACTGTATTTTAAAGGTAATTTGCCTTGAACTTCATTGAGCAATTAAGCCTCAAGATATTGACTATAATTGTTTTGATGAACCTGACTATTAGTTACTATGAGATTTGAATAAAACTAGAGGAAAACAGACAGGTGTTAATCACTTTCCTAAAAGGATTCTATAGGCCAATTTTATGCTTGGTTGCTTGGCAGATCTTTGGACGATTGCATGCTGCTGGTGCATCCCAATGAATAAGCATAGGGGTCAGGTGTGGCAGTAGTGAAAAGTGAAAATTGTTTATAACAGCACTTTCCTCAGATATGCAGCCTAAGAGTCAGCCTCTACTTGCCACTGGATTGGGCTTCTTTAGGAAAGGAGTTTTGGTGGGGACTTTGAATAAAGATGCTGGTCTTTCTCCTGAGCATTTAGTGGAATGAACTGAGCTTGTTATTTGATCATTCTGAATCTATATGATGGGAATAAAAGCCTCTTCATGGGACTTTGGTAGAGATTAAATGAGGCAGCATTTATGTAAAACAACACACGGGTTTTTTTTTTTTCTTTTGAGACACAGTCTTATTATGTCACCCTCAGTAGAGTGATATGGTGTCACAGCTCACAGCAACCTCATTCTCTTGGGCTTAAGCAATTCTCTTGCCTCAGCCTTCCAAGTAGGTGGGTGCTTCTTCTACAGGTGCCTGCCACAATGCCTGGCTATTTTTTGTTGCAGTTGCCATTGTTTAGCTGGCCCAGGCTGGGCTCAAGCCCACCAGCCTCAGTGTATGTGGCTGATTCTGTAACCACTGTGCCACAAGTGTTGAGTCCAACACCTAGATTTTTTTTGTGTGTGGAGACAGAGTCTCACTTTATCGCCCTTGATAGAGTGCCGTGGTGTCACACAGCTCACAGCAACCTCCAACTCCTGGGCTTAGGCGATTCTCTTTCCTTAGCCTCCAGAGTAGCTGGGACCACAGGCGCCTGCCACAATGCCTGGCTATTTTTCTTCGTTGTCGCAGTTGGGCCAGGGCTGGGTTTGAACCTGCCACCCTTGCTCAGTATATAAGGCTGGCACCCTACTGACTGAGCCACAGGCACTGCCCCAACACTTAGATTTTTTACATAAAGAGAACTAGGCCATGAATGATGGTGAATCTTTTGTAAATCAACCTTCTATTAAGACAATTCACTGTGCAACTTACTTACAACCAAAAAGGAAGAGTACCCAGCCTAGGCAACATGGCAGTCTACAATCCTCTGGGCCAAAACCAGATGAGAAACTTGGCTGGAAGTAGCCAATTATTATACAATACATATCTGTTATCCTTCATGTCCAGGAATGTTCAAAATGCAAATCTGTGAAACCCTTCTGAGCTTCTCACCTCTCTCAAGATCAGACAAAATCCTTCCATGTGGCTTACAAGACTGTGTGGTTTATCCTACCTGTCTTTTCAGTGTCTTCCTTCTTATTCTCTTCATTCCAGCCACCCTGGCCTCTTATTTACCACGTCCCTTCCCACCACAGGACTTTGCATAGCCTCCCTGTCTAGAATGTTCTTCCTTCTTCTCTTTACCCAGTTAACCCTCATGCTTTGAGATCTTAATTCAGATCTTAAGTTCATCCCCTCCTCATCCTTTCCTGACCTCCGCGATGGGTCAGACCCTTACTAATTATTCTATTAGAGCACCAGGCATCTCTCCTTCATTGCTCTTGTCACAGATGCAATCTTACACTTATTGTGTGATTATTTGATTAATATGTATTTCTCCCATCAAAGTATAATCTTCATGAGGGCAGGGTGCCATTATTGGGTGTCTGGTGGTAGGTATCCAGAAAGTATTTATAGGATGAGTGAACCAGGCTGTGCATACTTTACTCTTTCTTTGATGGTTTAGAATGCAGGTCAAAAACCTGTAATGCCACAGGGTCATCATTATTTACTATGGACCTCAGTTAGGATCTGAAAGCAAAAGAGGAAATGTTCCTTGGCCGTCATTTAGCCACCAGGGGGAGCTAGTCTGAGAAAGACAGCCTCTAAACTCACCAAAAAATTATCTAGTCACCTTCAGTCACACCTTTGAATCAAGGCCTGGTATCCTGAAATCCTTGTTAAAATACAGAAAAGGTAGCCAAAAGGATATCATATTGTTAGCTACTCTATACCAAGTGTTACATAGCGAGCTGTGTAAGAGCAAGACCTCTGAAACTGGACCCACTTGTCTTCAAAGTACAGCCCTGTCACTCTGCCTCCCAGTCTCTCTGTGCCTCATTTTTTCCTCCTCTTTAAATAGAGATGCTAAAGCAGTATCTACTATATTTTAGGGGTTGTTGGTAGAGGTTAGACTTTCTAGATGTAATGCTCTTAGATCAGTGCCTGGCTCTTTGAAAGCACAATATAAGTATGGGCTGTTACTCTAACCACCACCCATTATGTCACAACTGGAAAATAGGCCAAAGGATGGAATTTTTTTTTTGTAGGGGAAGAGGAAGATTGGGTCCACAAGGGCATAAAATGGGAGGTACCTGGATAGATAGGGCTGCAGTGCGAAGGACCATAGGAAGGCCAAGGACAACTGGCTGTTGTCTCATTGTAGCTGGGAGCTCCCAGAGGAGCCAGAAAGCTCATACAGAGCCCATGACCCCCTCCTGGGACAGATAATGACAGTCATTTCATTTGAGGCTAATAGAGAAAGGAAGGGAAATGAGGTTCTAGCTCTGGTGATGACTCAGACAGGCTAACTCTGGCATTCTGGGACCCCACCAACCCAGACAGGTGGAAGGGATGGCATGTAGAGGCCTCCAGAACCAGGCAAAGGATGTGATCCAGCCATTGGACCCGCTCCTAAGGGCCAAATGAGGTAGGACAGTCCAAGTTCAAGGGGAGAACTCTAATTTCGTTTAGGACTCCAGCTGCTGGAGTGTGACAATGAGACACCAGGAAGTAGGCCTATCTGAATCCTCTTCTTTCCCCCTTTCCCTTTCCCTCCTGGAGGAGTCCAAGTAGAATTGAACTTGTAAGTTGGATCTAGATTGAACTAGGTTCTTGAGGGAGACCTGCTGCTTAAGCCATGTAGATCACTTACATTTGGCAGGAGGAAGAATATAAATGAAGAGTAGAGGCACACAGCAGGACCAAACAGATGGATTTATAATAGAACGGGATCAGGGTCAGGCAGTGGCTCATGCCTGTAATCCTAGCACTCTGGGAGGCTGAGGCAGGAGGATCCCTTGAGGAATCAGGAGTTTGAGACCAGCAAGGGCAAGACCTGGTCTCCACTAAATATAGAAAAATTAGCTGGGCATTGGGGAAGGGACCTATAGTCCCAACTACTTGGAAACGTGAGGCAGGAGGATCACTTGAACCCAAGAGTTTGAGGTTATGAGGTAGGCTAATGCCAGGGCACTCTAGCCTGGGAAAGTAGGGTGAGACTCTGGCTCAAAAAAAAAGAGAGAGAGAGAGAGAGAATGGGATCAGATGGATAGGATGGAGCCAGGAGGAGGAATCTGAGGCAGTTGCTTTGAGCGGCCTCAGAGCATCTGCCATGACCGTTCTGTAATGGCCCAGGGGTCCATCTGAGGCTGTGGAGGTCTACCCTCTTCCCCTCAACAAACACACACCAAAGGTTTGCCAGAGGTGCCAGAGTTTTCTGGGAAACTCTAGGCTGGTTCCCAAGAACTGTCTGGGCCACACCTTGGACACTGTTCCAGGGGGGAATCTTACTATGGCAGGCTTCTAAAACCACTTCCACACATGTTCTGGCCCCTCATCTCACTGCAGATCTAGTCAAGGATAGAGCAGGGAGTCCAGGGTTGACCAGAGCACAGGGTTAACCAGAGCACAGGGTTAACTGGTACAAACGTAACAGTTGGAGGAAAACTACAATGATCTTAATAATTTCTATGACGTAGAACAGGTCTAAAACTCAGTTTTCAAATTTTCAGCAACAACATAGGGTGAGATCGGGTTGAGAGGAAAGCCAGACAGTCTTTGCTGGGCACTTAGCAGACACTTGGTGCTGTTCTTTTTGAGTATCAGTGGGTATGTTCTATGGACCTTAGGGAGTGTGGAGCTCTTACAGTTACTATCCAACAACTGGGGCTATGGAATTATTCTGTAAAAAAAGCATGGGAGAGTAGGTCGTAAAATGATATGTTCACTGAGAAGAGATGTACCATTGCAGGAGAGTCGGTCATAGAATTATAATGTTCACTGAGAGGAGAAGTAGCATTGCACAGAGCTAGAGGCGTAACTGTGTGGTCTAGGAGACACGCTATTCTTCAAAACCTTGCTGGCATTCTTGGGTTTTTTCGCCAATGAAAGGTGAATGGTAGATAAATGGATGGAGATGTGAAGGACTTTGAAAGAATTAAAGAACTGAGAATCATGGTCCAGCACAGAGTAATCCAAGGGAATGAAAAGTTTTCTTGATCAATACAGTGACAGCTACTGGTGCAAAAGAAGGTTTAGTGAAGATGACAACATATGTGTGTTACATCTGAAAAAGAGATTTTGTGACATAGTGGTTCCTTCTAGGGCCAGATTTTGTAGATTCAAACCCTACCTGCACCACTTACTCCTAAACATACACCTAGCCTCTGTGAGTCTCAGTTTCTTGGGGAAAATAATTATACTTCCTTCGCCTATGGTTGTTGTGGGTGTTAAATGAATTAATACACGTATAAAGTTCTTGGACCATTACTCGGCCTATAGCAAGAGTGTAACTATGTTAACTATTATTATTGTTACTGCATTGTTGTCAGTTGTCATGCTACCACTGACTGTGGAAGGGCCAGGTTTATTATAAAATCACATTATGAAATCCGGAATGGTAATTTCCCAGAGGTCTTTGGGTTCTTTCTGAGATTGTCTTGACATGTGTCATGGATGATCATATATAGAGGGCATAATTTTCAAACAGGTTCCCCTAGAGGTTCATAGGCTGTGTTTGATCCTCTGAATGAATTCTGGAGACCTGCAGGGACACTTTTGCAACAGAAGCACAGATCTATGTGTGGACTTTCCCTGGCAGGTAAAAGCTGGTTGTTTTGGTACAACAGTCCCATTCTCCCTACCAAGCATGTTCAGGAGCATCTGAAATAAGCCTTAGTGTTTATAAGGCAATTGTCTGTGTATTGATCACGTGCAGTCCTTTTGGTTGCCACCAAGAGAGATCCTCATAATGTGTTTTGAATTAAACAGATATTGGCAATACCTTTGATCTCTGTCATCCTGTTATACCTATTTTTTCTTTTTTCTTTTTTTTGAGACAGAGCCTCAAGCTGTCACACTGGATAGGGTGCT
>CAUYON010136268.1:0-21216 GCA_963573935.1 Arctocebus calabarensis
CAAAATGACCAAAGATTTTGACACATTGAGACAAGAAGTTGCAGCCCTTAAAGATCTGAGAAATTCAGTAGAATCCCTCAGTAACAGAATGGAGCAAGCAGAAGAAAGGATTTCTGACATGGAAGACAAAGCTTTTGAATGCCTTCGAACCTCCAAAGAGCAAGAGAAATGGAAGGCAAAAACAGATCACTCTCTCAGAGAGCTCTTGGATAACTCAGGGCAACCAATATTCACCTCATAGGGATTCCGGAAAGTGATGAAGCAGCTTCACAAGACACAGAATCTCTTATTCATGAGATTATGAAAGAGAACTTTCCAGACATGCCAAGAGATTCTGAAATTCAGATAGCAGACAGTTTCAGAACCCCAGCACGACTCAACTCGAATAAGACATCCCCGAGGCACATGATAATTAAGTTCACTAAAGTAAATATGAAGGAGAAAATTTTGAAAGCAACCAGATGCAAGAAATTGATAACCTACAAGGAGAAGAATATTAGAATAACTGCAGATCTCTCTGATCAAACCTTTCAAGCTAGAGGAGAATGGCCATTGAATTTTAATCTACTAAAACAAAGGAACTTTCAACCCAGGATCCTGTATCCAGCCCAACTGACTTTCATTTATGATGGAGAAATTAAATACTTTGACATCCACATGTTGAAGAAATTTGCTATTACTAAACCAGCTCTCCAGAAACCCAAGTGCCCATCGATCCATGAATGTATTAGTAAATTGTGGTACATGTATACCATGGAATATTTCGCAGCCTTAAAGAAAGATGGAGACTTTACTTCTTTCATGTGTACATGGATGGAGCTGGAACATATTCTTCTTAGCAAAGTATCTAAAGAATGGAAGAAAAAGTATCCAATATACTCAGCTCTATTATGAAGCTAATTTATAGCTGTCGTATGAAGGGTATAACCCAACTACAACACAAGAATATGGGGAAAGGGGCAAAGGTAGGGAGGGGAGGGAGGAGGTTGGGGCGGAGGGAGAGTAATTGGTGAGGCCACACTTCCAGTGCATCTTAGAAGGGTACATGTGAACCTTACTAAATGCAGAATACAAATGTCTTCATATAATAACTGAGAAAATGCCAGGAAGGTTATGTTAATCAGTTTGATGAAAATAGTTAAGATTGTGTCTGAAACCAGCACATTGTACCCCTTGACTGCACTGTTGTACACAGCTATGATTTAATAATAAAGACAATAAAATGTAAAAAATAAAAAAAGAAAAATGGCATGCTGGGAAGTGCCCATGCTGAGTGAGTAGGATGCAGGCCACATACACCAAACCTGGCAGGTTCAAACCTGGCCCAGGCCAGCTAAAACGACAATGACAACTGCAACAAAAAAAATACCTGGGTGTTGTGGTGGGCACCTATAGTCCTACCTACTTGAGAGGCTGAGGCAAAAGAATCACTTGAGTTCAAGAGTTTGCGTTTACTGTGAGCTGTGATGCCATAGCTCTCTACCCAGGGTGACAGCTTGAGACTCTTTCTCAAATAAGTGAACAAATGAATGAATGAATTAATAAATGAATAAATAAATAAAAATGGCATGCAATCTCTGTAGCATATCCATAGAGTCTTTGGGGAGATGTTAAATCTTTGAGTAGTCACTTCACTAATTTTAGTTAGATAGCTAAAAGAAGTAGCTGCAATAAGAATTTATAGGAAGAGAAATAGAACAAAAAAGAAAAAAAAGAAACAAACTACTTTCCTTCTTATCATCATAAAAGTAAAGGTCAGCAAAAGTGAAAAATAGTAACTAAGAGGGTAACGAATAATCAGCAAAATCTTCCCTGCCTGGTCTCCACAGACCAGTTATGCTGGCTACAGCAACCCTTACTTTAGAAGAGTCTCTCCTTGGAGTTATGATGATGAAAAATCACAAAGAAATTCCGTAAGTCATAATTAAAATGAAAGTGAAATATGATCCGCTTAGCATTATTTGGGTTAAGAACTGTGCAGAACTTTCAAAAGGACAGTGACTTGAACAAGAAATGTCTAAAAAGAAAGCATTTCTGTTTTGTATGACAATGTTAATTTGAATATTTCATCTCACAATACATGGTATATCTAGACATGCAAAACCTACTACTTCTCTGCTGAATTTAGTTAAGGTGATATAGGTAATAATTGTGTAGCTGCATACTACTGAACCACAGTTTTCATTGCTGCCTGGGCGAAAACTCAGAAAATCTAAGGAGTGACACTGATCATAAGCTTATTTTCCAATACGTCTTTGTCAATTGGACTAAGAATTGGAGGACCCACACCAACCCCCTGCTTACCATGTACTCCTTGCTCTATGACTTTTCGAAAATGTTGCTGCTTCTCATAGCATAGTAGAGACTGAACAAGAAGCTAAAACAAACCGAACTTCTAAAATCTTATAAAGAATTTCCTCCAATAGTAAAGATCTTATCCAGTTTTCTCCTATTGTTTTATTATCTGAAGAGATCTGTATCATCTGTTAAGATCAATCCACGATCATTTCTACTGTGAAATCTTAACAAGTGTCCTGTCAGAAGTAATTATCACCACCACAACTCCATAATGTACAGTATGCACTGTACTTCATGATCACACTGACCACGTTGTTTTATAATATCTGTGTACCTGTTTCTGCTGGGTTTCTATCTGACTCTGAATAAAGTTCAAAGATTTTATGATAGGTGATCTGGCTCCTCGCTATTCCTCAGTTCCTCCCATCTTCTGAATTCACCAGGTTTCTGTCTGGTGCACAGTGTTCCAGCCTCTGCAGTCACACTGACGTCAGCATGCTTCCTCTTGCTGCTATTCCAAGACCTTTGCTTTACTGGTCCCTTTGACTGAATGTTCTTTTTTTCTTGAAAACATGTAATTGCCTTCTTCTTTCAGTTCCCTTTTTAAATTACCTTACCTCTCTGATCACTCTACCTAAAATAGGCATATTTTCAACCAAGTCACTTTCTCTAATTTTACCACCTTCTATCTTTCTTTATAGTGCTTATTTACACTGGTTATTAAAATACATTTTTATGTTGAATGCTGTTATCTATACACCCAATCAAGGCAATGTACACTTGATGAGAAAAAGGATTTTGTAAATAAACTTTATTTTGAGGTAACTATAGATTCACATATTGTAAGAAATGAAAGTATCTCAAGAATGGAAGAAAAAGTATCCAATGTACTCAGCCCTACTACGAAGCTAATTTATAGGTTTCATATGAAGGCTATAACCCAACTATACCACAAGAATATGGGGAAATGGGCAAGGGAGGGGAGGGGAGATGTTGGGGTGGAGGGAGGGTAATTGGTGGGGCCACACCTGCGGTGCATCTTAGAAGGGTACAGGCGAAACTTACTAATTGCAGAATACAAATGTCTTCATATAGTGATTAAAAGGCCATGAAGGCTATGTTAAACAATTTGATGAAAATATTTCAGATTGTATATGAAGTCAGCATATTGTGTCCCATGACTGCACTAATGTACACAATTATGATTTAATAAAAAAAGTAAAGAAAAGAAATAATTACATAGATATCCTGTATATTTTTGACCCAGTTTTCTCCAGTGGTGACTTACTGCAAAATTGTTGTAAAATATAACTGCGATGATATTGACATCGATTCAGTCAAAATATAGAACGTTTCCCTCCACACAAGGAGAGAAGGGAATATTTAGTTTGATTGCAAGCTTTTGCTAACCAGGATGTTTCCTAGACAACTGAGCAAATACCAAATAAGCTTGAAAAATAGTTGCTGAAAAATAAATAAACTGAAGTTTCCTCTTGAAGATGATAGATTCCATAAGTATAAGAACTGTGTGACATTTTCTCAGTGATTGGGTCAATATCAGCCTAAGTATAAAAGTGTAATGTACATATAGCACAGATTTAAAAGGCTAATGAAAATAAAGAAAGATACAGTTGGCACAGATTTTTTGGGGTGGTGGTGGTAGCCTAATCTCAGTTTCTTGGGCCACATTGAGTTGGCAGGTCTAAATTTCAGGTTTTGTCTGTCAGTTCTTATGAGATTACAAAAAATCCTGCTGATGTCTCAGCTTCTTATTGGTTATTTTCTATAGCTTTTCTATATCATGCCCTATGCCACATATAAAAACAAACAATGAATGGAAGAACCATCTGGCATATAGGATGTGAGGTGTACCTCAATGAGCATTCTTTTTTTCTGACAACTTAACTCAAAAGTTTCCTTCTGTCTTTATGCAATTATGTTCTCTGTGTGTGTGTGTATGTAATTTTTACCTGTCTTTTCTACTTGTTTTCAGCAAGAGTCAACAACTTGATCACAGCAAGTTCTTCTTCACAAACTGCAATAGAATATTATTATTTTAATATTTCAATTAAGCAGGGTGAATTGTAGCCTTATGGTATGTTATAGCTTCTTTTAGGATGAAGTACTTATCATATTCCTGATAAAAGAACTATTAAAAGAAAACCATGGTTAATGACACTGTAACAGCTGTGTCGTTAAAATTATTTCGAAACAAAATAAAGAATTCTATGCATTCTTAACATAATTTTTAGGGCTAATGCCCCAATGAACACGGGAATACAGACCATCAGAGTATTATAAATCTTGCCTAAACAATTTAAAAAATAAGTACTAACTGTATTGGACCATATAAAATAAACAACTAATCCTGGCTATCATGCTAAAACAGTAGACTATTTATAAAGGACAGTGTAATGGAAATGGTGGCTATAATTTATTCTAGTTAGACACTGCAAAACATTTAGTGTGACATTAAACAAGAAATAAATATGATATATGACAATATAACTAAATTCCCCAAACTGAGAAGACAATTCATATTGTCTCTAATTTAAAATTACACACAAATAGTAAATTGTCATGAATTGACATGACTTTAATTGAGAGAAATCAATAAAATATCAGTTTTAGCATTTAAAAAAAAAGTTTCCTTTGTGCATTCAGACGTATGACAGATATTTAGACAATGGGGCTTCAAACAATAGCTTCTGTCTAATCTAAGAAGCCAGTGGATAAAACACTAATTAATTAAATAAGAACACAAATGTATTTATAAATGTAAATTCTGAAATTTACTAGGAGAGAAAATTGCATTATGGGAGGACAGTGAATGCTGTTATTTTTACCCAACAGTCATCATTTCTTCCTTTCTGCCATAAACACGGTTTGACATGGCTAAAGTCTTTTACCAGAGTCCCTACCCCTTCCTGCTGGGATGTTCCACTAAGAGGAGAAACCTTGGGGCTCCAGTGGATCTTTCCGAAGTGAAGAAAACAGCTGAAATGCTCAGCATGGCAAGGTAAAAGCTTTACATCCTAGCATCATGGAGCCACTATTGAGCCAAAGGATTCAGCAATCTATGTAAAATTGATAAAACTAACAAGATTATTGGGCAACATTATATTATTTGATGCTAATCACATCCCATTGAGAATAAAAAAAATTTATAATAATATAATTGCCACTGATGTTTCAGGAAAAGCATCACAAAATAGGACTGTATTTCCCCAGAGCCATTCTGCCATTCTGGATACGGTGATTTATTGACTACCTACAGTGTGCCAGAATCACACAAATTACTTCAAATTCTTATGAATTTTGAAGAGGTGGATAATGTCCTTTTCATCCAGATAAGAAATGTGAGCGGTATATACATTAAATAATGTTTTTCAAAGCTATAAAGCTAATGAAGGATGCAGTCAAGATTCTAATCTCGGTTTCAGGATTCCAAGCTGAGGATTTTCTCATAGTAAAACATTAATCACATGAATCACTTTATGTCTCCTTTTAACTTATCATCATGAAAATAGGAAAACAATTTTATTTTAAATTGGTTCAACTTTCAAATAAACTTAAGATAAACTCTGATATAAATGTTTAGTAACAGTAAGTCAGTAGTTATATAAACTGTTTATAATTATCCCAAGTATAGTCTGTATTACCTGAATTTTTTCTGTTTTGGAAAATAATAGAATTTGCCAAAAAATTATACCTTCTCTAAGTGATGAAAACTTCAATGACAAGTGTCTCCTGAAGTCATTTATGCGTACATGTGAGTGTACATATACATACACTGGCATATTGCATTCCATTGCACATCACTTTATTGCGCTTTGCAGATATTACATTTTTCACAAATTGAAGGTTTGGGGCACCTCTGCACATAGCAATTGCATTGGCACCATTTTTCCAGCAGCGTGTGCTCATTTTTTTTTTGGGGGGGGGTCAAAATTTGGTAATTATTTCATAATATTTCAAACTTTTGCATTCTGATTATCATGTCTGATATGGTGATCTGTGGTCTGGGATCTTTGATGTTACTATTGTAATTGCTTTGGAATGCATGTTTAATGCCTGTACAAGATGGTAAACTTGATTGATAAGTGTTGTGTGTGTTCTGACTGCTCTATCAACTGGCTGCTCCCTCATTTCTCTCTTTCCCTTCAGGTCTCCACTTTTAACTACCACTATCAAAATGTTTATGACTCAGTGAATGCTCAGATGATTGTGAGCATCTTTTAGCAATAAAAGATCTTTAATTAAGGTATGTTTTTTAGATATAATTCTATTGCACACTTAATAAATGATAATATCATGTATACAAAACTTTTTTTTGAGACAAACTCTTACTTTGGCATCCTCATTAGAATGCTGTGTTATCATAGCTCACAGTGACCTCAAACTCTTGGGGTCAAGTGATCCCCTTATCTTAGCCTCCCAAGTAGCTGAGACTACAGGTGCCCACCACAACACTTGGCTATTTTTAGAGATGGTGTCTCGCTCTTGCTCAGGCTGGTCTTGAACTCATGAGCTCAGGCAACCCACCTGTCCTCAGCCTCCCAGAGTACTAGGATTACAGGTGTGAGCTACTGTGCTTGGCCAATACGAAATTTATACATGTGAGAAAACCAAAGAGATTTGTGACTGGCTTTAATGCAATATTTGCTTTATTGAAGTGGTCTAGAACTAAGGTATGTCTGTACCTATACACACATATACACACACACAGATACAAACACACAGAAGCATGTTTACTAGTAGCTGCAGCTATCAATTACCTCTATGAAATTATTTACATTTTATAAAATAGTATTATCTATGAGTAATTATTTTCAATGGACAAAGTTCAAAGAGTTAGATGTATATCAGGAAAAAAGTTTTAAGAATTTAGGTTGACAGCATTGCTGCTTCCTGTGTCTCATAGTAAATTTTACTTCTCATCACTTCAATGGCATGTGAAGCTAACCATGCCCATAGAAATCACTCAGACATTTAGGTTATTGCTGTAAAAGGTTTTAAATGCAATTTTTAATGAAATTCTTATTTCTCTGCCTCACCAATACAACCTGTTAAAGCCAATAAAGCATTTTAGAACCTGTTTAGAAGTAAGTGAACTCAAGGGAACAATATTTCTCAGGGAAATGATAATGAGATACAGAATCTTTCATTTCTGGGTCACTAGTTTGAAAGTAGCTCAGGTTGTATGTGATGGAAAGTCATTACTGTTCAATGGCCTATGTGAAATTAGTCAGTGGTTTCAGTCCAGTTCCTAGTGAATAGGTGTTCACATCCAATTGGCATTAATTGACATGCATGTTGACTTTTTATTATGAGAACCAAGGGCTATGGACATTGAAAATCTGATTTTGAAGTACATGATAAATAACAGTCCATAAGGGTCGGAGAAGGTATATTTCTAAGTATGTAGCCATAAAAAGCATTTGAAAGTTGCTTCTTCTCCAGAATCTCTTTAAAGGCTTCAGAATTATTAAATGGCAGAGGTGTACTTACAACATTGATTTGGTTCATCTCTAAAATTTTTCTAGATTTTCAAATTATTTTTAAAATTCTTAGCTATTTGAAAATAATATGAGCAAAACCAATAATTGCTAATTATAGAACATTGAAAAACTAGTTATAATTTTCTTAGATCATTACTTTATAACACCCTGCCTAGATCTTATAATCAATTACTTGCATTTCTAGATGACAATGATATTTAACCGGCTTTGGAAGTGATGTTGAACGTACCCTATAGAGCAGTGGTTGTCAGCCTTCCTAATGCCATGACCCTTTAATAGAATTCCTCATGTTATGATAACCCCCAACCATAAAATTATTTATGTTGCTACTTCATAACTGTAATTTTACTACTGTTACAAATCATAATGTAAATATTTGATATGCAGGATGCATTTTCATTGTTACAAATTGAACATAATTAAAGCATAGTGATTAATCAAAAACAATATGTAATTATATATTGTGAGATAGTTATTTCTAATTACAAATAAATGAAATTTTATCTTGAAGAATGGTGTAGCATATAACAGTCTTAATATAACAACAGTAAACCACATTGCTACACTTTGCAAAATATGCGTAAAAAGCTAACGTCAGTGTGAAGGTTGAGATTGCATCTTTGTCACCAGATCAGATATTCTCAGAACAGTCTTTGCAAGAGCACAACAAAGATCATGTTCCACAAGTCTGTATTTAGACTTGATAACCAATGAGCATGGAAAACCCTGTTTCACAAAGATATGTTGTTGGAAATGGAAGAAGAAGGCACAACATGCTTTCAGACAGAACAAGATAAGGCTGCAAACACTTGATCCAGAATTTTGTAACTGGCATTGTAGAGAAATCAGTTCTCGCTGCATCGCTTTTAATAAGTTCAATGAACTCCTGTTGTGCTGTCTCAGGAACATTCAGGAACATCTTCAACTTTGACTGGGAATGGGCTTCTGGCAAGTGCAAATGGGGTGTCAGTTAGATTTGGAAAGTATGTCTTTGGAAATTTTGTCTGCAAGCATGTGCAAGAGTTCCTTCACAGAAATTATCATAATCCTTTTGTCTGGTTCAATGTCGTGTTCCTCAAAGAAAGCAGATAAGGTAGGCAACATGTAAATTTTATTTTTATCCAATTTTTTTTTTTGCCAAAACTGAAGTTTTCTTTGGAATAATCAGATCTTTTTAGGCAAATCGAGGCATGTTGCATTTGGTCCTTGCCATGTTAAAATTAACTCATTAAAGATGGCAAAGACGTCAACCAAGTGAGCTATTTTCTGCAGTTCACTTTTTGTTGCTGAAAAGTGCTTTGAACTTTGGTCTTGCTTTCTGATTAAAAGATGTTTTGAGTTCGTCACAAAGCTCAAAAACACGTTTTAAAACTTGTCCTCTAGACAACCATTTCACTTCAGTGTGAAATAACGGAGCATTGTTCAGTGCATCTAATTGGTTGCACAGTTGTGAAAACAGTCAACTGTTTAAAGTGCTCACCTATACAAAATTGACAGAACTTATGGCACTTTTCATTACTTCTTGTAATTTTTATGGCAGCGTTTGTTGCTAATATTTGCCAATGAATCGTACAGTGAGTTCCAATGACTTTTGGTGACTCATTCAATACCAAATGTTGAAATCCAGATTGACATCCTAGCATAGCTGGAGCACCATCTGTGCAAACACCACAAACCTTTTCCTAAGAGATCTTATGCTCTTTCAGAAATGAGTCAACTGTGTCAAGTACATCCCGTGCAGTAGTTGTCATTTCGAGAGGTTTGCAAAAAGGAAACTCATCTTTAGTCGCAATCATTAATATACCTGACATAAACCAGTAACTGTGAACAGTTTGCATCGTCTGTAGATTCATTAAGGTGTATACTAATCATTGGAAGTGTTGCAGTTTTAATTTCCTGGATTACCTGGATCAAGAATATCAGCAGACATATCATCTATTCTTCTGTGGACAGTTTCATTAGATAAGGAAATTGCACTAAATTCGGAACAAATTTGTCTCCGACAATAACTCAAACAATGTCTTTGGCCACTTACAACAGTAAATCCTCAACAATGGTGTGAGGTTTCATAGCTCTGGCAATCCTGACTACCACCAAATATGAAGCTTCAGTGGCTGCTATCTTTTCTTTATGGTATTTGCCACTAGTGTCAAGTCTGGCTTTCTTGAGTCCATCAGCTTTGCTTCTAAAATAGTTGGTACCCTTGCCAGCAAAACTCGGGATGTTTGTATCAAAATGGTGTTTTACTTTGTTTGGCTTCATAGATTTGGCCTATAGAACTTCAGGACAAATAGCACATTGCGATTTCTCAATTCCTGCTGTAATTATTAAGGTAAAACCATACTGTAAAAAATCTTCACTATATTTTCTTTTCTTAACGTTCCTCTCTACATGATCCATTGTCATGGGATAGTTTGCTAATGAAAATAGTATATAACAATAGTTTTAATAATACAAAAGTAGATACATGGCATAGTTCAATCAATACAGCTCATTAAAGTTTCCTATGGTTTACCATTCTCTGTGTTTTTTTTTTTTTTAACCTATCTGTTACTATCACAAGGGTGCAGTATTCACATCAACCACAGCTGAATATAAAAAGACCGATCAGCATCCAGATTAAGTTCCCATGGTACAAATATTTTTTTTTTGCAGTAGTTGATGATTTTACATTTACTCGGTAATTATAATTCATGAAATGTTGTTTTACCGCCAATACTAACACAGTAGCTGTTTTTAACAGAGTAGGTGCTTTCCACACAGCAGCTGCTCTCTACACATGTGTGACTGGTCTGCAGAAGTACATTATGGTGCCAACCCTGTCACATACACCTGTATTTGTATGGGGTGTATGTGAGGGGGTTGGCACGATGATGTCATCAAGCGGGTACTGTATGTGGGTGTATCTGCATGTGAGCGGACCTGCCTGGAGATGGATAGAGGAGCCGTGTCTCAGTTCCTAAGACCATCAGAAATATGTGCTTTCCAATGGTTTTCGGCAATACCCGTGAAAGGGTCATTTGGCCCCCAAAGGAGTCATGACATGACCCACAGGTTGAGAACCACTGTTATAGAGGTTCAACAAAATTCCTTCATTCAAATGCTAATAAATTTAATTATTTAGTGTAGGAAACTTTACAGTTTTCTGTGATCTCTTCTAATTACTTGTCAGGTATATAGGAAGGCATTAGGAAGACAATTTAATCAGAATCTCAGATATTCCATCAGGCAAGCAACTGTATTTTGGACAAAGGCAATGATTACTAATTGTTCCATATGGTAAAAGTTTAGTAGTAAAATGTCCACTAGATATAATTCTCCAAATGAGCTTCTCTCTTTCTCCTTCACACACATGCATATCAATTAGGATATAAATCACAGTATAACAATTTATTATCGAGTTTCCATTTTTTATTATTTTCCAGTAACAAGTTACTTCAATATAATAGCTAATTTGATACTCCTAAAATTCATAAATATTATTATTCTTATTTCCATTTCATAGGTGAAAAAAGAGTCTTTAGAGAAGCAAAAGTGCTTTTCCACAGTCTGATGCCAAATGATAGGGTCAAGTTTCACATTTTATGTTTTCTTAACATGAAATCCATGTTTATTCCAAGACGCTATGAGAGGAACTTTATTTCAAAGTATGATATAGACATTCATAAGCAAGTAATTTCTTAACATATACATAAGAAAAGGTTTGAATTAAATTAATTCACAAATCCCTAACTTACCTGTCATGAGAGTTTGACAATGCTCTAATTGATGCAGGCAAAACTAGGAATCTATGAAAATGTTTTATTTAGGGTACATCTTAATGGTGGGTCTTATGCAGAGTGTAAGAGGAAAAATAAAGGAACTTGTTTAAATGTTAGGAAACATAAATTAGTAAATATTTAATACAAGCATCAAGTTTTGTGTAAGGAATACATCAAAAATGATAATGAGCAAGCATTCGTTACCAAGAGAGGAACTACAAGCAATAGCACAATAGCCAAATGTTAAAATTAAATTAAGAATATTAAGAACAAAGTCTGTATATAAATGTTGAAAGGAGTTTCACCATGTGTAAAATACAAAATCATTTCTGGGTAGGATTTGTTGTTACTAATTTCCCTATAAAAGGCTCTGGACTTGGAATCACAGGAGTTTATCTGTTTATTCATTCTCATTTCAAATTGGAAAAAAACAACTTCACCGTTGGATAAACAGGTGGGGATGATGGTATCGTGAGTGTGGTAGAAATTGAATTGGGTCTCAACAGATAAGAGGAGTAACGAAAAGCCCATAAAATAATTTCTAGGTATACTCCAAAACCTGCCATTCTAACATCAGAATAACTGAAGTTTGGGGTGAAAATTGCCTTTGCTGTCTTTGTTTAGTAAATTGCACTAAGTCTAAACTAATGCTAGGGAAATAGAGAGAATAACTGCCTAAAATCAGCACTTCTATTTACTCATTTTCATGTACATATCCAAATGATATTGAATTTCATTAAAAACTTTCAGTCTTTTGATGAAAGTATAAAGATGATAAGATGTTTCTTTAAAAATATCATTGGTAGAAAATTTTCACCTTTTGAGGATGAGTTTGATTTGCATAAAGTGGGAGACTCAGTTTACCATAAACTGTGCTGAATTAGGTGAAAGACTCTAGGTGTAAAATATGATTTTTGATCAAATTGAAGTACAATTAAAAGATTAAAAAAGTGATATGTGGGCGGCTCCTGTGGCTCAGCGAGTAGGGCGCTGGCCCCATATACCGAAGGTGGCGGGTTCAAGCCCGGCCTCGGCCCAACTGCAAAAACAAAAAAATAGCCGGGCGCTGTGGTGGGCGCCTGTAGTCCCAGCTGCTCGGGAGGCTGAGGCAAGAGAATCGCTTAAGCCCAAGAACTGGAGGTTGCTGTGAGCAGTGTGACGCCTTGGCACTCTATCCAGGGCGATAAAGTGATACTCTGTCTCTACAAAAAAAAAAAAAAAAAAAAGAGTGATATGTGTCTATGACTTATAAAATAGGACTGAAGGCAATTCTAACAAAATAAGAATGAAAAAAATTTAAGCACTGTTAGAATATTTGAATAGTGTCCAAAATTCTCTTGAAATGACTATTTTGAAACAAAAAAAATTCTCTCTGTTTTTTGCATGTTTGTTAAAAAGTTTAATTTTATCCAATAAGCCTATATATTAGGGGTAGAAAGCAAATATATATAAAAAACAAAATTAGACATAGTAAAATCCATTTTAAACATCTGCAATAAATCAGAAGGACTAACTTTTTTTTTATTTAGGCGATTATATAGCCAAAATTATTATAAAATAACAATGTTAAAAATAAAAGCACTAGATGAGATATTCAAAACTTTGGATGCCAGATGAATCATTCAACACCTTTAATTTGTATAACTTTAGTAGGACTCAGGCTTCTTTTGAGGTTACAATTAAATGTTGCATGTGAAATTTTTTTGTAAAATGTACAATGCTGGAAGAAAATTAAAATCTTGATTTTGGCTATCCACTTCTCACTGGCAGTATTGGAGTGGCAGGAGGTAGGATGTTTTACTCAAATGATATCAGGTAAGCTCTTTCAAAGGAGATTAAACAATAAATAAATTTGTGGTCTCTTATAACATTATGTCCAAAATCTTCTAGCTTCAAGAATGATTAACTTACTGTCTCAGTGAGATTAACAATAATGCATCTTTATTCCATTGTGTTATCTTGCCATCTTTATTAGTCCTGCTCCTCTTTATAAGATTGCTACAATGTTTCCAAGTATAATACCAGAATGTAGTAATGGTCACAGAGAGAGACAAAGAGAAACCATTTTTCCTCTGCTAAAGAGTGAGTCTGCACTTCTCAGATGTTCACTACTCAAAGGAAGATCCCCTCTCACTGGGTTACATGACAAAAATGAAACTGGAAAAAGAATAGAAGCACTGACAGTGGGCACCATTGCAACATAAGGTGCCCACCATCACAACTTCTATTCAACATAGAAGTCTTGGCTAACGTAGTAGGCAAGAGTAAGAAATTAAGGGCATCAAAATTGGGAAAAATGAAGTCAAACTATGTGAGCTTGCAGCTGACATGATCTTGTATCTAGAAAATCCTAAAGATGCCATCAAAAACCTCCTAGAATTGATAAATAAGTTCAGTAAAGTCTCAGGTTACAATAATCAGTAGCATTTTACATATAAATAATGTTCAAACCTAATGTCAAATCAAGGACTCAATATCATTTTCAATAGCAGCAAAAAATACAAAACCTAGGAACATACTTAATTATGGAAGTGACCAATCTCTATAAGGAGAACTACAAAACACTGATGAAAGAAATCATATACACTTATGATGCAAACAAATGAAAACCATCCTATGCTCTTGGGTTGGAAGAATTAATATTGTTAAAAAGTTCATTCTGCCAAAAATGATTTACAGATTCAATGCAATCTGTAACAAACAAATCTAGAGATCTCATGTTACTTGGTGTCTAATTATACTATAAGGTTACAGTAAATAAAACAGAATGGTAGAGGTATAAAAGTAGAGATATAGACCAATGGAACAGAATAAAGCACCTAGACATAAAACTATGTAGCTACAACCAGCTGACTATTGACAAAGGAGTCAAAAATTTACACTAAGAAGAAAGGATGTTCTGTTCAATAAACTGTGCTGAAAATATTGAATAACCACACAAAAAGGAATGAAAAAGGATCCCTAGCTCTTGCCATATCTGAAAATTAACTCTAGGTAGGTTAAAGACTTAAATGTAAGACCTAGAAAAATAAATATTCTTGAAGAAAAAGGAAAAATTTTTAGAGGCAAAAATTTTATAACTTAGACTCTAATGGCAAATACAACAATAAATAAATGGTATTTCATTATATGAAAACTTTATGCACAGCAAGAGAAATAATCAACAGAGTAATTAGACTGCCTACAGGATAGGAGAAAATATGGTTGTAAAACAGTGCATTTTGATATGTGTTTATCTCTTCTCTTAAAGTATATATCCAACAAAGGGCTAATATGAAGATCCCACAAAGAACTCAAATCAGCAAGAAAAAAGAAACAACCACATCAGAAAATGGGCAAAACACATGAAGAGAAACTTTTCAAAAGAAAAGTAGATAAGTGGCCAATAAACACATGGGAAAATGCTCAATATCACTAACCATCAGAGGAATACAAATTAAAATGACAATGACATACCATCTTACTTCTATCAGAATGATTACTATTAAAACATTAAAAAAAATAGATATTGATGTGGATGTGCTGAAAAGGAATGCTTTGACACTCTTCATGGAACTCTTAAGTACAACCTCTATGGAAAACAATATGGAGATTCTTCAAATAACTAAAAGTAGATCTACAATTGATCTAGCAACTTCACTACAGGGTGTATACTCAAAGGAAAAGAAGTCATTGTATCGAAAAGAAACTTGCACATGAATGTTTACTGCAGCACAATTCACGATTGCAAAGACATGGAACCAACCTGAGAACCCATCAGTTGAGTAGTTAAAGAAATGTGGTGCTTTTGTGTAGGCATATTCTATAGAGCAATACTCAGCTATAAAAGGGAACAATAAAATATATTTTGCAGCAACTTGGATAGAATTTGAGAACATTATCTTAAGTGAAAAATATTAAGAATGAGAAAAGAAATATCACTAACAATTGGGACCTAAATGGTATATATACATAGTCATGGTGGTGTTAAGAACATGAGATCTAAGAAGGATGTAGGCAGATCTGGAAGGGGCATAAAGACTAAAAACGTACCCATCAGGTACAATGTGCACTACTCTGCTTATAAGAGGACTAAATACTGGCAGCGCACACATCACAGTGGTTATAGCGCCAACCACGTACACTGAGTGTGGTGGGTTTGAACTATGCCCAGGCCAGCTAAACAACAATGACAACTGCAACAAAAAATAGATGGATGCTGTGGTGGATGCCTGTAGTCCCAGCTATTCGGGAGGCTGAGGCAAGAGAATCGCTTAACCCCAAAGAGTTTGAGGGTTGCTGTAAGCTGTGACTCCAGGGCACTCTACCGAGGGTGACAAAGTTGAGACTCTGTCTCTAAAACAAACAAACAAACAAAAACCCACTAATTACCCTTCTACAACTTAGCTTGGGTGTTCAGTATGATACAATATATCCATGTAACAAAAACACTTGTACCTCCTTAATATTTTGAAAAGAAAAAGAAATTGACAGAAGGAATGGAATCATTGGGATTTTCTCAGAATTTGAGAAGAGTCAAAGTCCCAGCTAAATCGTGGCTTTGTTAGAATGGTAACCAGCAACACTGGTTGTATATACCTAGTGGCTCAGGGGCTTTTGTTGTGGTTGTTGAAGAATATTATTATTATTGTTTCTCAGAGCATTGGTGGGTCAATAGTTGTACTTCGATAGGAAGTTTATATCTGTTATTCAAAAAAATACTATACATTGGTAGCATGTCAGCGGTGTTTCCCCCACTTCCCCTTCTTAGCCCAATGATAGCCTGAAGACTGCCCTTGCAAAGGCCCAGGTTATATAAGGTCTCAAACCATTACATATATTTTATTGACTAAGCCAATTATAACTATTTGCCATAAATTTTTGGAATAAATTCTAAGTACAAAATTTAGTGAGATTTTACACCAATATACTCAATGTATAAATTGAGTAACCACTATGTGATTACAATGTAGAACATTTTCATCTCTCCAAAAATTCCCTCATTCCCCATTTTAGTCAATCTCCCCCCTGACCCCAGAGCACTGACAATCACTGATTTGATTTCTGTCATTGCTAGAATTTTGTGTATTAATAATAAAATTGTACATTCTTTCATGCCTGACTTCATTCGTTTGCCATAATATTTGTTGGATTTATTCACAGTGTTGAACTTAACTGTAACTTGTTCCTTTTTATGGTTGAATTTTGTTATGTGTTAATCTCTTCACTAGTTGACGGGTAGTTATTATGAATAAAGGTACCTTGTAGATTAAAGTATATATCTTTGTGTGAACATATGCTTTCATTTTACTTTGATAAATTCCTAGGAATGGAATTGCATGTCAAGGGGTAAGAATAGGCTTACCTTTATAGGCATATATTTAACTTCATGAAAAATTACTCTTCATTTGTCCAAGTGGTTGTGCCATTTTGGATTTTCAGACTCTATGTATGAGAGATGAATTTGTTTCACATTCTTATTAAGTGCATATTGTACATACCTTTAACATTAGCTATTCTATTCTTATATAGAAATATGTCATTATGGTTTTAATGTGAATTATCTTATTACAAATCATATTGAACACCTTGACATGTGTGGATGTTTGCCTTTTCTTGTATGTTTTTGTGAAGCCACTGTGCATTTTTATAGAGCTGTCTTATTATTGATTTGTAATAGTATGTTAAGTATATATTAAATATGAAATATGTATTATATATTATGTATTATATATTACAGGTATACATGTCAGTACTCAAGGGAAGATTCATATCTTGATATGCTTGCATTGCTAGAAATAATGATTTAATAAGCTTAAAACCAATTTTCAACTGTTTATTATATGTAAGTTAAGAATTGAATTAAGAAAATGATTGCAGATGACGGGCAAAAGGGAAAAGAGACAGGAGAGAAATGGATCCAAGAAAAGAATGTGGGGGTGGAAAGTCCCTGATCCAGCTTTTTGAAACTTTCTTCTGGTGTCCTTGACTCTATTTTTCCCTCATCCTCTCATCCTGCCAATCACTGAGAAAGAACTCAAGGTGTAGTTTGGGGCTGGTCCCTAACTCTATATTATATATTGTATTTATGTAACACAGATTCTTTATTGTATTTATGTATGTTGAATATTTCTTCAAATTCTGGGGCTTGTCTTTATGTTTTCTTAACATTGGAGTTTGAAAAAAATATTATTCCTTTTATGTTACTTTATATTCCTATCTGATAAAAATTTAACAAAAGTTCACAATTCTTTTTTCCTATTTTATAGCATAGGAAGGTCATAGGTTCCATTCTTACATTTAGCACTTTGTTTTTGTTTTTTTTCTTGAGACAGAGCCTCAAGCTGTCACCCTAGGTAGAGTGCCATGGCATCACAGCTCACAGCAACCTCCAATTCCTGGGCTCAAGCGAGTCTCTTGCCTCTGCCTTCCAAGTAGCTAGGACTACAGGCGCCTGCCACAACACCTGGCCATTTTTTGGTTGCAGCCGTCATTGTTGTTTGGCTGGCCCGGGCTGGATTCGAACCTGCCAGCTCCGGTGTACGTGGCTGGCACCTTAGCCCATTGAGCCACAGGCGCCGAGCCTACATTTAGCACTTTGATATCTGTCAAATTAATGTTTGTTTATGGGGTCAAGATTTATTTATTTTCTATCACAAATATTTAAAACTATTATCTTTCTCTACTGTGTTGCCTCTGCACCTTTGCTAAAAATTAACAGACCATATATGTTGAAGTCAATTTCAGAACTCTTTTTTTCTGTCCTTTCATTAATACAAAACACTCTTGATTGATGTAGATTTACTGTAAGTCTTGAAGTCAAATAGTATATTTTTGTTTGCTTTCCAAATTGTTTGCTTTTTCTAGGTTTCACTTCCATTTCATTACTATTATTTTCTAAAGTTTTTAGGAAAATGTCAGTTTGTGTGGAATCCATAAATGACTTTGTGGTGAATGGGCATCTGAACAATATTCGTTAGATGTTCCAATTCATGAACATGTTACACCTTTCATTTGTTTGTGGTTTTAGTGTCCTTTAGCATTGTATTATTATTTTCATGCACAAATTTTGTATATATGTTGGTAAACATTTCATATATTGAATCATATTGTAAACGTTACCTTTAAAATTTAAATTCCTAATTTTCGTTGCTACTGCAAAATAAAAAAGAGAATTAAATTTTATTGAACTTGTATCATGCAACTTTGCTAAATTACTTCTGCAAGTTTTTTTTTTTTTTTTTGTCTTTTTTGGCATTCCTTAGGATAATATGCATAGACAAGTGCCATCAACAAATAAAGAGTTCCACTTTTCAACTGTCCTTTTTGAAATCTTTCCTTGCCTTACTGAAGTCTGTTAACTTCTGGTATCATATTAAATAAAAGTGATAAGAATGAGAATACTTACTTTTTCATATTGTGAATTAAAACTTTCAATATGCCATCATTAAGAATATTATTAGTAATATATATTTTAGAACTGACCTTTGTCTGGTTAATATAGCCCTCTTTTCAGAGTTTGCTGAAAGTGTTTAATGATGAAAGGCAATTGAACTTTGTCAGTTTATTCTTTATATATTAAGACTTTAATACGATTTTTAAAAATGTTTATTATAAGAAAAAATTAAACATATTAACCTTTATGGAATAACTTTACATTCCTAAAATTAAATCCAATTTGTTCATGAGGAAGTTTTTCATATATTGGTGATTTCAATTTGCTAAATTTTTAAAGGCTTGCCTAAATTCATTAGAGATATTGACCTACAGTATTTCTTTTCCTTTTCCTTCTTTTTTCCCCAAGCAGTTAATAATATTCTAAATGGACAAAAAGCTAACTGAGTTAATAGCTGCTAAATACTGATGCAAAAGCTTATAGACCTAAAGGAAAAATGAGTATTCAGTAATTACAAAGGTATACATTAACAATCCTCTTTCCATAAAAGAAAATGAATAGATAAAAATAAATTAAAATATAGAAGAGTTGAACAATATTATTAAAAAACTTGATTAGATATTTTTAAACTCTCTATCAAACAATAAAAGAATACACATTATTTTTCAGTGTTCATGGAATTCCCATCAGGATAGCTCACATTCTGTGTCATAATATTAATATCAATAAAGTTAAAAGATTGAAATTATACATTACATTACCTGATAATATGAAATTAAATTATATAATCTGTAATGAAAAAATATGTGGAAAAAAATATCAAGTATTTCAAAATTAAACAACTTTTGAATCAAATACTGATTTAAAAAATCACATTGTCAACTAGAAATTATGTTAACGTCAATGGAAATGAAAACATAAAATACCACTATTTAGCTTAAACAGTGATTAGAAGAAAATACATTATATTAAATGCTTACGTTAGATAGTAATTAAAGCCTTAGGATTTAAACTTTCCCTGAAGAAAGTTAAACAACCAAAACAAACCTTTACAAAATACTAAATTAAACTCAAAGCTAGTAGAGTATAAGAAAAGAAATGAGTAGAAATAACTGAAATTAAAAACAGAAAAATGATTTAAAAATGAATGAAAACAAAGGTTTGTACTTTGAAGATATAAATAACATTGACTTCATGAAAGAGTGAAAGAGAAGACACATATTATTAATATCTAGAACAGTGAAGGGCTATCATGGAAATTCCCCAGAACATTGAACATATAAAATACTATTAAGAAAAACTTTGTGTAATATATGCTAGAATGTAGATGAACTAGAAAAATCCTTGAAAGATAGCAATTACAAAACCTCATTTGTTGGGCTGGGCTTGGTGGCTCATGCCTATAATCTTAGCACTCTGGGAGGCCAAGGCAGATTATCTGAGCTCACAGGTTTGAGACCAGCCTGAGCAAGAGCAGGACCCCTGTCTCTAAAAATAGCTGAGCGGACACCTATAATCTCAGCTACTCAGGAGGCTGAGGCCAGAGAATCACTTGAGTCCAAGAGTTTGAGGTTGCTGTGAGCTGTAACTCCAGAGCACTCTACTGAAGATGACAAGTGAGATTCTGTGTCAAAAAAACAAAACAAAACAAAGGTGGCACCTGTGGCTCAAGGAGTAGGGCGCCAGCCCCATAAGCCAGAGGTGGTGGGTTCAAATCTGGCCCTGGCCAAAAACTGCAACCAAAAAGAAAAGAAAAAACAAAACTAATTTGAGAAAAGCATGAATAGCCTTATATCTATTAAAAATTGAATGTATAGGCCGGCACAGTGGGTCACGCCTGTAATCCCAGTACTCTGAGAGGCCGAGACAGGCCGATCACCTGAGCTCAACAGTTCAAGACCAATGATATATCTTGAGAAAATTTAGTGGACATTTTAAATCCTTTTGTCGCTGAGTGAGTTGGACTTTGATAAAAAGTTCCTGGATGAGTTTACTTTTGCGCTGAAGGATTACGCTGGTCATTATGGAGAATAGATCTGAGAATATCCTGGAGAGCTGATTTAGTTATGGCAAATTTCTTCAACATGTGGATGTCATTAAAGTATTTAATTTCTCTGTGATAAATGAAACTCAGTTTAGCTGGATACAAGATCCTGGGTTGAAAGTTATTTTGTTTTAGGAGATTAAAAGCCGATGTCCATTCTCTTCTTGCTTGAAAGGTTTGATCAGAGAGATCTGCGGTTATTCTAATATTCTTCCC
>CAUYON010136270.1:0-39072 GCA_963573935.1 Arctocebus calabarensis
GGGGATGGGGAGGTGGAGGACAAGAAGGAGGGGGAGGAAGAGGAGAGGGGGAGGAGAGGGGGATGGGGAGGTGGAGGACAAGAAGGAGGGGGAGGAAGAGGAGAGGGGGAGGAGAGGGGGATGGGGAGGTGGAGGACAAGAAGGAGGGGGAGGAAGAAGAGGGGGAGGGGAGGGGGATAGGGAGGGAGAGGAGAAGAAGGAGGAAGAGGAGGGGGAGGGAGGGGGAGGAAGAGGAGGAGAAGGAGAAGCAAAAGGAGGAGGAGGAGGAGAGAATTCCTTCAGACCTCCAGAAGGAATCCCTCGGCTCTTTTTTCTTTAGTCTGCGGAGAGTGATTGTGAAGATTTTTTTTTTTGGAGTCTCATTGTGTGGCCCTGGGTAACTGAGTGCTATGGCATCATAGCTCACAGCAATCTGAAACCCTTGGGCTCAAGCGATTCTCTTGCCTCAGCCTCCCAAGTAGCTGGGACTACAGGCGCCCGCCACAATGCCTGGCTATTTTTTGTTGCAGTTGTCATCATTGTTTTAGCTGGCCCAGGCCGGGTTTGAATCCGCCACCCTGGCTGTATGTGGCTAACCCCGTAACCACTGTGCTACAGGTGCTGAGCCTGATCATGAAGAATTTTAAGAAGGCATATTTGTGTTGCTTCGAGACACTGTATCTACAGTCTCCAGGATTTTATTCTGTATTTAGGGGGAGGAGTAGGGAAAGATGTGCTTACTCCATCTTGATCCAGAACTGGAAGTTGGACGTGCTGCTTTTAGGTGCGGGTGGGACTTTCAGGTTCGGCTGTTGTGTTCAGCTGAGTGCATCTCTGCAGAACAGAGTAGGGTTGAATCGTGTCCAGCACAGAGAGGGGGCCTTCATCCTGAGGGGCAAAGAGGATGAACTTCCTCAGGGTAGACTACAGCACGAAGAGAGGAGAAGCGAGGGGAGATGCCCTGGAATCCGTCAGCTGTGCAGTTCTGAGAGCTTCCCTCAGGGCTGGGGTGGGGAGGTGGGAGCTCAGGGCCGTCTCAGGACCGTGGAATGGAAAGGAGCAGGTGGCACAGAGGCAGGACGAAGGAAGAGGTGCGTGCACTTGCACCCGAGGTGACATGGAGTGACTGTGCGTGCACTTGCACCCGAGGTGACATGGAGTGACTGGAAGAGGAGGGGGAATGGGCCAGGACACGCCTGACTATGGAGGGATTGGGAGGCAGGAGGAAGACGCGGAAAAGGAGCAGGAGGGGCAGGCCCAGGTAGAGAGAAGCTCTTTGATTGCTGAGTTTGCTTTGCACATGGGGGAACATTGGGCAACATCACCGTTTCAAGGGCCCCGGCCCCCCACACCCTCCTCTTCCTCTTAATTCTCCCAACACCTCACACCTCAGGAGGCCAGAGGCCAACCAAGTGGCTGAACTTGAAGTGTCTTTCCAAAATTTCTTTTTGGAAATTAATCCTCTCTGGAGGAAGACTTTGCTCAGTCTGTATCAAGATTTGCTTGGTGGAGCAAGAAAAGGAGTGTCTTGTTCCCCTTCTCTGCCCCTTCTGTCCTTCAGCAGGCACCCACAGGAAGTAAGGGATGAGAGGACAGGACACCCTGGAAAGAACTCTCTGCAGTTTGCCTGCCGCGTGGCCTTGGGAGGGTGTAATTTCAGTATTAATTATAGTTGTAAATGTCACAGCCCATGGCAAGCACCTCCTCGTGTCATCAGAGTTGGTGCTTATTTCACTTCTGGTTTGGGCCGACCCAGAGCAGAGGGAGGAGCTAGGAGGGCAGAATCTAGAGCTTCAAGGGACAGGGAAGGGAAGGGAAGGACGGGAGGGATGGGAGGGAGCATCCCCGGAGAATCCGGTGCCAGGAAGGAGCTACACGGAGAGGTCTTGAGCTGCCAAGGACCTGCTGGAGCCTCCAACAAGCCTCTGATTGCAAATGTAATTGACTAAGATGACAGCATCTCTGGCCTGGAAAGGGGGACATGTTAGGGTTTGGGCCTGTCCCCATGCCCCCAGCCTCCAGGGTCCTCCTAAGTCATAACTGGCACCCTCACTTCTTGTCCTTGGAAGCTGATGGGTTATAGGGGAGGAGGTTTCTCAGTACAGGGGGTTCCTAGCTTCCCTGTGGAGGGTGCTGGTCTCTGGGGGTGCAGAGGGATCTCCTCTCTAGCCTTTCCATCCTCAGGACATGACAGACAGATACTGTGCAGGGCAGGGCAGGGGCACCGGCTGGACTCTGCATGCCTTTGTGCAGAGCTTGTCCTTCTCTGCTCCCCACACTCACCTGGTGCATAAGCCCTGAGGGCAGCTCTCCCCAGGGCCAGGCCTCGCATGGGCCATTGGGAGGCAGAGATGCGTCAGCTCAGAGTGAGGCATGCTTGTGGGGACGCGGCTCGGTAGTTACAAGTGCTGTGCTAGGGGAAGGTCAGCCAGGGGGCCTCCCAGCGGAGGGCAGACACAGCACCTGCTGACACAGGTGTTTGGGGAAGGGAGCAAGAGACAGAGAGCTAGGGATGGAGAAGGAAGCCAAGGAGAGGGGGAGAGACAGAGAAAGAGAGAAGAGGGCAAGGTTAGGGCAGGGACACAAACAAGAAAGGGGACCCTGGGGGGCAACTTGTGCTTGTTCGAAGGAGGGGCATGTGGGAAAAACGACTCTGCCACTGTCTGCTCTGCTCTCAAAGTTTCCAGCAGCCCTGTTCGCATCACTGCGTGTTGGATGGTGACTCTCGGGGTCCACATGGACACTCCCACTGGACCAGGGACCCCTGAGGTGGAGCCACTTCCTGCTCACCTCTGGAGCCCTAGACCCAGCTGAGGGTGACGCACAGGATGGGTGTTCCTGGGTGTCTGCAGATGTCAACCACAACTCGCCAGGCTGTCCTGTGAGGAGGGAGCCAGAGGGGCGTGGGCTCCTGAGGAGGAGGGTGGGAGGGGCTGGGAGGAGGAAGAGGAAGAAGTAGACCTCCGTGAGTCCTTTGTGCATGGGGCAACATGTGCCACCTGTTGCCCCATGTTAACAAAGCCACTGTTTTCCTGCTGCCCTTCAGCTGAGCTGCCCTCTGATGGCAGCTCCCTCCAGCCACAGAAACACACCCAGACTCTCTAGGGCCTTTGGCTCTATTTGAGGGGCCAACGTGGGACTGAGCATTAAATCTTTCTCTGGAACCCTTGCCCCTGTGATGGAGTCTGTGGGAACTCGGGCTGGGAGAGCCGCAGGCAGCTCCATTTCTGTCTCATTATTGCTCACTTTCTGCGCCTGTCTTCAGGGTGATCAGCAAAGGAATGATCCATACCAATGATCCTATCAGAAAAGGAATGATCAATGCCCTAAGGGGTCCCAGATGGGGGTTTGGGTGGATTTCTAGATCTGCCGCTACCAGCCAGTGAGTGGTGAGTTGCACTGCCTGAGTCCACTCATCGGAGGACGGTTCAATGAGGCCCCTGGTGGTGGAAGGGCCTGCACAGTGCTGGTTCACAGAAGGGGTTCAGGCCTTGCTAGTTTTCTTTCCTGCTGAGATTCTAAGAGCAGAGCGTATCCCTGGCCCTCAGACTCTGCATCCCAAGCTCTCAGAGAGTTCTTGGTCCCCCTGGGAAAGAAAGCCCCCGTCTTTCCATCTTTGTATCTCACTCACTGTGTCACTGCAAGCAAACTTTGGGGTACTTGTTTTTAGAATGAGGACAATGACTGCCTTAGTTCACAGAGGTGTCATTAGGATCACAGGAGACAAAGTCACTGACAGCTCTGTTTGGAGTTTATACAGTCCATCCAGATGCCAAGGGGCATTATCTTACCTCTGGGCAAAAAAGGGCAAAGCCAGTTGCACACAACAGTCCCACACTAACATGGGCACTGAAGCCACCAAACAGTGACAAACACAAGCTTTGGTATGCTGATACACTGGGCCTCTGGTAGGGTGGGCAGGGGGAGGCATTTCCTAATTTCTGTGGCATAAATCCAGCCATCATGACTGATACCAAGCTGCTACCAGCTACTCCACCACAAACTCCCTAAATATTTAACAAGTGGCTCTCTACCAAATCAGCAGCCTCACATCACTGGCAGGGACAAGAAATAAGGCCTGGGGACTCCTGTTGGCCAGGCTAGCATCCAAATGTGTCTTAAGAAATTCTTCCCTTTTTTATCCTATCTGGGCCCGGCTCTGCCCAGATGGCACACTTTCTTCCCAGCACTCCTCTTGGGGTGCGAAGCTAGAGGACTCATGGAGGGCATGGGATGGGGTTTACTAGTTGTGGCTTGGCTAGAGACTACTGCTGTGCTCATGGGGCTTGGGCCAGGTCATGGCATGCTATTCTGCAAAGGCTCTTTGTGAAGATTTCAAGGGTGGGATGGAGTGGAGGGGGAGAAGGGAGTCAGCTTCCTGTACCTGCCTGTTGAACAGTTTGCACAGCAGCGATCTTCCTTGTGCTCTTTATGTTGGTGCTGCTTTCCCAGTATTTGAAAAGCTGTATTCTACCTCCCTGCAGGCTCTCAGCTTCTGACCCAATTGTTGGCATACTGGAGATGCCGCACAGATCAGTTAAATGAATGAATAAGTTAATGAGTCCATGTATACAGGTTCTGGAGTTGCCTGGCTTTGCCAGTCCTGCCTTTCAGATCCAACACATTGCAAACAGGGTCCTTTGTCCTCTTAGCCTACTCTTCCGCTTCCTTCATTCATTCCTTGCACTGATGTTGATCATCAAGAGCCTATAACATGCACAGAGCTAGCCAGCCTGGGAATTTTAGGATGCCTCTGAAACTTTTTGTTTGGTGGGTTTGGTGAAATGTAGTAAGAAAGATGAGAGAAGGTGTGGGGCTACAGGGAGCGGGTGAGTTGCATTTTAAATACATTAAATCTAGGTGCCTACAGGACCTGCAAGATGAGCTGGTCAGAGGCAGATGGGTCCATGATGTGGAACTCAGGATAGAGCAGGAGGACGACTTCGTGGATCCTGTTTCCATCAAGAGTTCCAGGCCAGAAAGCTCAGAGTGATCTTTTGAGATCCCAAGTGCATAGATAATTGGTCACTGGGGTACACGTTCCCAAGTTTTGCTTGACCATTTGCTGAATACTCTACCTGTATATAAATCCTGCTTTGCTTACATTCAGATACACAGGTCAAGAGCTCTTCCTCTTCCGCTGGAGCCCTTGTGATGTGAATTGGCCATTCCTCCTCCAAGCCCAGCTTTACGTGGTTAATACTGCTTGGCTTCTTCCCAGGTGGCTTGTAATAGACATGTACGCCTGTGCCTGTCCCTCCCCCACTGTGGTGTGAGCTCCCCAGAGCAAGGACACCCCCTCTTCTTTGTGTCTCTATGGCATCCATTAGCTCTGGCATGAATGAATGAATACATGTTGATAATAGGTTAGTTGAACCTCATTTGTTTTCCTGGGCAGCCCTATTCCCGACATTGGCTTTTTCTGCAGATGGCCTTGGGGACTGCTTGCCTGGGTCTAGGCACACATCCCTGCCCTGGGGCTTTGCCATTACCAGAAGGCAGCAGCAAGAAACCAGTCTTCCCTGTTGCCTACCTATCCTGCCTCCAGGGCAACCCTTAAGCTGAGATTGGCCCTGGGTTTGCTGTGTTCTTGCCAATGCTGTAATGTACTTCAGAGGGTCTAGGACCCTCTGACCTCCTCAGTCATTCTTTTTATAATTTGCATTCAGAGATAGAGACATGGTTTGTGATGTTTTGTAATCCTTTTATAACCATGAAAAGGCAAAACCTAATTGCTAATTTAGGTACAAAGATGCTTCAGCACTCCTGAGAATTAGTCAATTCTGTATTTCTTCAGAATTTTTGAAATAGTTTATTGCAATTATCAATGAAGACAACTTTTAATGTTGCAATATTGTGTTTCCAAACAATGAGAGATACCCTGACTCTGTTACCCCAAAACCCAGCTGATAGTTCATTGCATTTAGATACATTAAATTTAGCTGGTAATTCTAGCACCAAACCCCAGACCCCACTCTTTGTGCTAGGCAAGCAGGATCCCCAATCGGTGCCTCTCTTTTGTGCTGTCTTGGTAGGATCTAAGCCCAGGGGTGCAGGGGCTCTGGAACCTCCTTGATGGCCTCCCACCATTGGACTGGTTCTGCTTCTCCACGGCTGAATGCCTGCTGCGTGCTCTTCTTTGGCAGAGCTGGCTCCCTGGGGTACTGCCTACCTATTCCAGGAAGATGCTTTTTGATATCAAACAGTCTAAACAAAGAGTCAAGACCAGCCTTTCAGGACAAGCAGAATTCAGGCTCAATATGGGCCAGGCTGATCTGCCAAGAGAGGTGTTCAGGTGACCTGGGACTTCCTTGAAGGTTAGTACTTTATTTCTTGGTACTTTGGGGCTAAGTTCACATGCATACACACGGGGTGCCTTGTTCTTTCTGAGGGCCCCAGCGTATCCCACTGTACTACACTCTACATAACACTCTCCAAAGATGCTTGATGACATGCCACATCCCTGGAGACCCCCATACCTGAGCTGCTGTGCATTCTGGGAGTGTATTACAAGATGCATTCTTAGAAGCAGCATTCTAGGTTTTGAATTTAAAACCGGTTTCCCTCCCCAAGTATGATATTTAGGGCATTTATTGAAATGAGGTTCCTATTTCCCTCCTCATCTCAACAACAGTGAAAAAAAAAAAACAACCCACAATCAGACAAGCTATAAGGCATCTTTCCCACTGGCAAGTGAGAGAACATGGAGCCAGCACCACATGGCGGTCATTCCCCTCTGAGGCCTCTGACTCTGTTTCCTGGAAGCTGTACTGTGGGTCTCAGCAGGGCAGGGAGAGCCCCCAGGGGAGCTTGTGTGGGATTCTGGGCTGCCTCTGTTATCCCTGTCAGCTGCCCCCAGGCTGCTACCGGGGCTAGCTGAATCCTCCCTAGAACTCTCAGCTCTCAGCTGAGCCAACGTGGAAATGGACCCCCCACGGTTTCTAGACACTTTCAATACCACCTGCTAAAGAAAATAGCAGTCGGTGAGCCACAAAGACACTCTGCTCTGTGTCCTGCCCTCTGGAAGGCACTGAGATCAGAAAGGGGCTGCAACTGCCCTGGGCTTGCTGACCAGAGGCAGAGAAAGAGCGTCAGGTCGCAGTAGCCAGGCAGATCCAGGGCAGACACGGAGAGCCCACAAACCCTTCTTCCCTACCCTCCTCCGCTGGGGATTTTCAGAGATGGAGCCCCAGGGAACAAGCAGACCCGGCCCCCGGACTGGAGTGGGAAGGGGGTGCCGGTTGGGCAACAGGGCGGGGCAAACCCTGTGAGATCACGAGCCCGGGATAAAGGCGTGCAGGGAGCGCGCAGGTGGCAGAGCCCTCGTTTGCTGAGTCGCCTCAGGACCACAGGCATGAAGCTCGTCTTCTCCGCCCTGCTGCTCCTCGGGGCCCTCGGTGAGTGCAGGTGTCTGGGCGTCTCGGCCCCGGCGTCCCACCTGCTAGGCACCTTGGCCCCTGCGCACTGCCCGGTGGGCGCCCTCTCTCTGCTCCCGCGGGGCGGGCGCCTCGGTTCCTGCGTCTGCAGCCTGCGGGCTGGGAGGCGCCCGGGACATGGGGCCGGGGCTCGCCAGCCCGCCCGGGAGGAGCAGGAGGCGCGTGGGGCGAGCCTCGCGCTGCGCTGAGCTTCCCGAAGGCGCGGGGCGCTGCCCAGTGTGTCCTGCCTATGGATTTGGCACCTATTGTACCCTTACACGCGTTTTACATGGGAGGAAAGCGAGGCGCAGAGAGGGTCAGAGACTTGCTCAAGACATACAGGAGACTCGAGTTCAGGTCCAGGATTTGCAAGGAGAGTGTGACCAGGGCAAGACAGAGCCTCTCTGAGACTTCGTTCCTTCACGTTAGAAGCAGCCTAAACATGGGTCCTATGGGGCTGTGAGGAGGAAATGAGGTGCCTCCCGCTCAGGACCAGGCACAGGTGTATGACACCTCCCATGGCAGGGGGTGCTCACCCTCCGGATGGGACCCCGTGTCAGTGTTTGAGGAGGAGAGGACTGATTTCCCCTGGAAATGTGCCCAGAATAGAGGGGACTAAATAGAAGGTGCTAACAATTGGTAGCCCATACCCAGGTGTCTGAAGTGATTCCTGGGGTGCTCAGAGGGCATTCCCCCCAGGGTACATCAGTCCGTAAACGTGCCAGTGCAGCTTCCTGTACTGTGAAGAGGGGAGGGTCCCAGGCAGCAGAAGCTAGGCAGTGGGGGTGGGGGGGAGGGCAGAGTGGACGCCAGTGTCACTTCTCTGGCAGCTGCTTCGGACTGGGAGCTTCGTGGAAAGAGCCTTGTGGTTAGAGAGTAGTGGTGATCTCACACCCCTAAACCCGGGGAGCATGGTCCCATCCCTGTCTCTACCCCTCTGGGCCCCCTCTACAAATTTCTTCCTGTGGGTGTTAGTTACCCCTTTCCTCTAAAGCAGATTGGGCCCGGCCAGGGTCAAACGCTTCCCTTTCCCTCTGCTGCCCAGGGCTGGGTGTCATCTGCCACACCCGGAGAGGTAGAAAGCCTTGCTTTCCTGGAAGTGATCGGGGCTGTGGTCCAGGATTCTGACTCGGAGTTGTACCACTGGGTTTCATTTTCATAATTGGTTGTCTTGGCACCTACAGAAATCTACATTTTAAATCCCACAGTCAATAGGACGGTGGTTTGCACTACAAAGTGCCACTTAAACCCTTGTCCTTCCCTAAGGAAGGAGAGGCATTGCCCTGTGGGATTTGGCCCTGCTCCTCATGTGTCTCCCCGCTGGCAGGGGTTGGGCAGATGGGACAGCTGAATCCATGCTGTGCGAGCAGGTTGGGGAGTCAGTCCGCACAGCCCCTGGATTCACCGGTTGGCAGGCACTTCTGAGGCTTCATATCCGCCTGAGCAGCCTGCCTGGGCCCTCCCGAGAGGTGTGGGGGTGGTGGTGGCAGTGGGGGGTGGGAACTCCTGTCCTGGCTCCTGCTTCTGAGGCCAGGGCACTGCATGTCTACATGGAATTCATGCTTTGCCAAGAGCAGGCTTGGTGGGCTGCATCGGAGTGGGCAAGGCCATTGGGTTGGGGATTTGGGAGGGGCAAGACCCAGATCTGCTTCACGGAACACTTGGTCCTGAGGGAGATACTCAGCTCCAGGGCTGGTAGGTGAGGGCTTAGGAGGGGATGCCCGATGTCTCAGGGTCTGGGGACTGAGGGTCCTGGAAGGGTGCTCAGTGGTCCTTTAACCACTCTGGTTCAGCGAATCCCAACAGAAGGAACAAGCTCTGTCCCCAGGTTCCAATCACTGCTCACTCCCCCACCCTGCTTGAGATATGGTCTTTTGTTTTTCTCTTTCCCTTCACCAACAAGAGCTACCCATTGCAAGCTGATTCTTGACACAACCTGTTTCTGCGCCTTTTCCATTCTCAATGTTGTCCCCACTCCCCACTCAGAGAATCCCTCCCCTCATGCTTTCCTTGGCCACAGTCTCCCTACCTGTTTCCAGTCCACTCTGTCCCTGCCCTGGGCAGAGCTCTGGTCTCCACCCTCTTCCATGAACCACAGTTTCTCTGCATCCCGAGCAGCTTTGGAGACATTCCATGATCTGACCCCAGGCTTCTTACTGGACCATCTCCACGGCAGCCTGTCCCTAATCTAGCTGACCTCAATAAGCAGGCTATCCCAGTGGTAATAGCAGGGTTCAAATCCTAGATCCTTCCTTTATTAATTTCCATAAGCCATGATCTCTCACAAAAGCCACATCCATTCAGGTTGCAGTGCACGTAAGTAAGTTCTTTCTTTTTTATTGCTGAGTGATGTTCCTTTGTAGATGTACCAAATCTTGTCCAGCCATTCACCAGTGACTGGACATTTAGGTCATTTCCTCTTTTTTACTATTCTGAATAATGCTGCTATGAATATTCACACAAAAGTCTCTATGTGGACATGGGGTTTTTATTTCTCTTGGATATATGTCTAGAAGAGCAATTGCAGGGTCACGTGGTAACTCCATGTTTAATGTTTTGAGAAAATGCCAACTTGTTTTACAAAGTGGCTGCACCATTTTACATTCTCAGCAGTATGTAAGAGCTCCCATTACTGTCTGTGTTAGATATTATAACCATTCCAGTGGGTGTGAAATGAAATTTTACTGCATGTTTAAATTACATTTGTCTAACACCTAATGATGTTGAACATCTTTTCATGCACTTAGTAGCCACTCAGATATCTCTCTTGGCAAAATATCTGTTTATAGCATTTACCCATGAAGTATTTAATTCTTTTTGATGTTACTCTATCTCGAATTATGTTCTTAATTCCATTTTTAGATTGTTCCAGGCTTGTATGCAGAAATATAATTGGTTTTTATATATTAATCTTGTACCCTGTGACCTGGCTGCACTTGTTTATTATTCTTATAGTAGCAATATTAGTGGATTCTTTAGGACCTCCTAAAGAGGTTCATGTCATCTGCAAACAAAGACAGTTTTACTTCTTCTCTTTCAATGTGGGTGTCTTTTATTTATTTTTCTTGCTTTATTGGCTTGATTAGAACCTCTAGTACTGTGTTGAATAGAAGAGGTGAGAGTGGACATCCTTATGTCCTTCCTAAACTTAAGGGAAAAGTATTCAGTCTTTTACCAGTTTAGTATGATATTAGCTGGTAGGTTTTTTTTTTTTTTTTGAGACAGAGCCTCAAGCTGTCACCCTGGGTAGAGTGCTGTGGCATCACAGCTCATAGCAACCCCCAATTCCTGGGCTCAAGAGAGTCTCCTGCCTCTGCCTCCCAAGTAGCTGGGACCACCCAGCGTCCGCCACAACACCCAGCCATTTTTTGGTTGCAGCTGTCATTGTTTGGCGGGCCCGGGCTGGATTCGAACCTGCCAGCTCAGGTGTACGTGGCTGGCACTTTAGCCGCCTGAGCCACAGGTGCCGAGCCCGCTGGTAGGTTTTTTGTAGATACTTTTTATCAGGCAACCAGGTAAGCACATCTGATTCAGCCTCTTCCCTAATTGTACAGATTCTAGAACAAAGCCAGGCTTAACAGAATGAGCCTTTCTATACAGGGTGAACGGTGGTAACTCCGGCACACCAACCTTTTGGTCTCTCATTAACCCCTCCTTCTCCCCTAATTGATGGCAACTCCTGGCAGAGTCAGATGTATTTTTACTTGTTCCCTTGGCACCCTCTGAGGAGGTGCTTTTAGATACAGCAATCTAGAGGGACCTAGATTTTAGGCTAGACTTTGCCCTGCTGAGAAGCAGGCTTCTCAGGGGCCAGTTCCTGTATCAGTGAAATAGAAGCAATGATCTTCTTCCTGCCTGCCTCCCAGGTTCAAATGAGATTAAGCAGGCAGAATAATTCCATAAACAGATTGGAGGGATCATCATCATTTTTTAAGGCATAGAAATTATGTCAAAGTTATAGGAAGGAAAAAAATCTAGAGGTCCTCTTTCTTCTCATTTATTGAGATCACAGAGATCCCATTAGTCCACCAAGATGCCTCCACTTCAAGTGAATGGCTGGACTTAGCCATGGAATGGAGAGGGGAAGAGGACAGCTGAGAGTGGAGGAAGAGTCTGGAGAACTCCATCGGAGGGGGAGGGGGTCACGTCCATGGTCAGTGGTTGAGTCCTTTCTCCTTGGCCTCTCTCTCCCAGGACTGTGTCTGGCTGCCCAGAGAAGTGTTCGATGGTGTACCATATCACCAGCCGAGGCAACAAAATGCTACAAATTCCAAAGGAATATGAGAAACGTGAGGGGCCCGCCTGTCTCCTGTGTAAAGAGAGCCTCCTCCCTTGAATGCATTCAGACCATTGCGGTAGGTCAATGGCCATTTGTTGGGTCAGACCAAACTGAATGTGAGGGAAACGAATGGAATAAGATAGAAAATATACTCTCCCCTAATACCTCTGCTGTACTTCTCAGGTGGTTGGGAACAGTCCTTACTCATAGGAAACAGTGCTATTTTGAGAGCAGAAAGAAACAAACTTAAGTCAGAGTCCATGTGTGGGGAAACTGGGGCCTTAACATAAATTGTTAATAACATCTATTCAAAAATGAGGCCTAAGCAAGCACATTTGAAGGATGTGTGACATGGGGAAAAGTCAAGGTTGCTCTGAAAGGTGAAACCTCCAGAAGAACTATGATCACTAAGCCCTGTGAAGGATAAACCTGGGCCCATCACAGCCACCATGTCAAGTAGCCCGGGCCCTAGGCATCAGATAGACTTTCATACAAGATGCTTTTAGAGAGAGAAAGAGAGAGAGAGAGAGATCATGACTGTATGTGATTTCTGATTCCTTTTGTTTTTTTGAGATATAAGATTTACTGAATAATTTTTACTCATTCACTTAACAAATATGTTCAGTGCACCTGTCATGTGCCAAGATTGTATGTACTGGACTTCAGCACAGAATGGGTAATTTGTATAAAAGGCAAGCCTGAAGGATTATTTGGTAAATGTAACAGAGTTATTAGGAAAGTACTTCCAGGAAAACAAACAAACAACAACAACAACAAAAAACAGTCTTGTCAGTGTTTTAGGCTATTATTTTACAACAATGGCAGGGGACCAGTATCTTCTGCTTGTTAAAAATGCAGATTCCCAGGCCCTCATCTGACCAACTCATTCTGCTTATATGTTAAGGAAGCCACAAAATATGCCTTTTAAATAAGATCCCCTTTTGAAATCAGTACTGTCAACTAGTCATCCAGATAAAGTTGAGATAGATTAAATAGTTAAAAATAAAACATGGGTTATCAAAAAAACAAGGGGGCAGGTTAACTAGCAGAACTGTAGAGAGAATATAAATGTCTCAGCTTTAAACAATGAAGTAAATCATGAAACGAACTGACATTTGAAAATGTCAAAAATAATTGCAGACTGTATATGGAACCAGATCATTGTACCCCATGATTGCATTATTGTACACAGCTATGATTTAATAAAAAAAAAATAAACCAAAAGAAAATGTCAAAAATATAATTCATAGTCAAATAGAAAACATTTAAATAAAAATTATAAAGCAGTCGCATGAAGAAATATGCACCAGCTCTGACAAGTGATCACTACTTACATTCTATAAAGGACTAATTTAAAATGGAAAAAAAATGTAGAATCATGTAAGAAAAATCATGTGAACAGAGTACTTGTAGAAGAAATTCATAATTAATAAAAATACTTGCAAACTGTTCCCCTTCACTATTGTTAGAGCAGTGCCATGGCAGCTCAAGGTCATTGTAAAAATAATTAAAGAGAGCAAGAGCAAGTAAACTTTTAGCAAGAAAGGAACAGTTTATTTTAATGACTTGGTAAAGCTAAACCAGGCCCCATCCTAGAGATTGCAGGCAACATGACGAGTGCAGTGCTTGGATTTTACACCAACTCTTGAGTGGTATCTGTTGCTTCTTACAAGTTTCCCAAGATCCTAATCAGGCTGTTCCCCAAACAACCCAAGTCAATATGACATCTGTCCATGCCACAAAGTCCCTGCGACACTGATTAGTCTCCATCTCAAGGCAATCCACTTGCAAGTCTCAATGAGGCCCATTCCCATAACAACTGATCATGATAACCCAGTCCAGCCTGACTAGGCTATTCTGGCCAGTTCAAAATAGCCAAAATAGCCTAACTACAACCGTTGCCTGCCCTGCTCGCTAAATTACTGCCCAGCCTAATACAATCGGACCTGAGCAATGTGTTAGTACTCACGTTTCCATAGTAATAACAGTTCATAGAATGACAGCCCCTCCTGCTGGTGACTCTGTAGTAAAACTGATCCTCACTGTCAGGGCTATTCTAAACTGGCATTGTGAATCTTCTGGAAGGCAGAATGGCAACAGCAGTCAGGACCATAAAGGAAGGAATATGCACCAGCTCTGACAAGCGATGACTACTTACACTCTACAAAGTGCGCCTTGTTTCTAGGGGTCCACTCTTAGGTGCATATCCCAAGGACACAGACATCCTGAAGAAAAAAGATAAGAGGAAAGATGCCCGCGAAAGCATAGTCCTGATAGTCAAAAGTTAGAAATGACCCACGTACTGACCATTGGGGGAGTTATTTAATAAATTATGGGACGTCTGCATTATAATAAAACACTGCGCAGTCAATAAAATCAATAAAGGCTCTGCAGAAGTAAGACGATGGTGTGCAGTTTTAGATGAATAAAGTAGTCCGCAAAATATGATCTCTGCCACCCACCAACATAGAAATACATCAGCGCATGGGAAGCACTACGGTTTCTCAGGACAATTTAAAAAATCTCTTAATAGATACATTCTCTGGTCAATAAAAAGCAGAGTAAAAGAAATGAATGTGGAGCAAAAATAAGGGGAGAACCATCTAGAACAAACACCTTGAAATGGAGACATGATCCAGAGAGTGGCGCAGACGGGCAGGCATGAGAAAAAGAGGGCACATACCTACTTCCGAAGTTAAAGCGCTGGTGCCTGTTGCCCCCAAAGAGGGGCCCTTGGCTCCCGCCATCTCTCACAGGACATGAGTGGACATGCTGGAAAGCTTTTGAAGACCCTTCCAGCATGGAGACTTTCTGACATCCTGTAATCCCACTTCCCTGGATTTGGGTGAGTTTCCTTTTGAAGCCGGGCTGGCCTTTTTTCTTTCAGGCAAACAGGGCCGATGCTGTGACCCTTGATGGCGGTTTGGTGTTTGAGGCAGGGCTGAACCCCTACAAATTGCGCCCTGTAGTGGCAGAAGTCTATGGGACTGAAGCAAGTGAGTTCTGCCTGGGGACCCCGAAGCAGTGGTGGCCTTGGGCTGGTTCCTGGGCTCTGTGGAGTGGCATGTGGAGGTGGGGGCGCTGTCACATCCTGTATGCAGGGGACGGAGTCCCTGGGCCCTGTGGGTCCCGTGAAGGCTGTTTCTCCTGCTGCTGGCCGGTGAGAGGAGGACGCGCATGCTCCCTGGGGAAGAGGCAGGCTCTGCACTGGAGGCAGCTGCCCCAGATGCCTCCTTTCCTCCTGGAGGTTTCTTAGGGTGGGTTCTTTTTCTCCCTCCTCCAGGCTAAGAACTTTCATTTCTCTCTCCCTTTGCAGACCCACGAAGCCACTATTATGCTGTGGCTGTGGTGAAGAAAAGCAGCCGCTTCCAGCTGAACCAACTGCAAGGCGTAAAGTCCTGCCACACAGGTCTTAACAGGACCGCTGGCTGGAACATCCCTATAGGGACACTCCGTCCATTTCTTGACTGGTCAGGGCCACCGGAGCCCATTGAGTCAGGTAGGATGGCTGGGAGATGGTGGGTGATCTCAGGCAGGGATCTCTACTCCAGCTGCACACACGGGCCACACAGATCACTTAGGCGGACATGTGGGATGTACCCCAGGGGGTGGGGCTCGCCAGCTTGACACGTCACTGCTCAGTATCTCAGCAGTCTGCCCACTTACTCCTGTTTTGGGGTCCCAGCCCCATGACAGAGGCTGTCCTGCGGGGGTGGGGGAAGGGGCCGTCCGCCCCCAGGAGCACACACGGGAAGCATACCTGGTTGTGGCCAGGCATGGCTCACACTCTGCGGTCCACTTCTCTGTGTTCAACAGCTGTGGCCAAGTTCTTCTCAGCCAGCTGTGTTCCTGGTGCAGATGGAAGACTGTTCCCCAACCTGTGTCGCCTGTGTGTTGGGACGGGGGCAAATAAATGTGCTGCCTCCTCCCAGGAACCGTACTTTGGCTATGCGGGTGCCTTCAGGTGAGGGAGATATGATTTGTCTTCTCCTCAGTGGCCACCTCGCTGTGGCCCCTGCTGTATCCCCAGAGAACCCTGAATCTGACCTTGCTCTTCGGTTCTCCTGGGTTCCCCTCCCTCACCACAGTGGGGTAGAAGGAGTCTTGTGGTGAGACATTGGGTCCTGGCTCTCAGCTCGGCAGGACAGTCACCATATCCAGGCCGATGTTATCTGCCATACAGAGTTCAAGGACAGTGGAGCTTTGCTGACAGTCCCTCCATAGTGTCTGCCTCCATGTCAGGACTGTGCTCCCCTTTTCCTGTCCTGCCTGCTGGGGTCAAGCATTTTTGCAGAAGAAGGCCTCCCCACTTCCCCACTAGCCAGGGCATGTTTACACACTCAGTTCTGAGGGGAAAAGCTACATGGCTAGGGTATCAAGCCTTTACCTTCTCGGGGAGAAGCTTCAAAACTCTCTTTTGATAGTGGGTACACATGGCATTCATTTGTCTATTCTTGGGATATTTCACTTAGGAGACTGGTCTTTATTTCCATTCCGATTACTGCAAAAAGATAATAATTCATCTTTGTAGAGGGAAGTAAAACTCAGTGGAAATCAATCAGGGGAGAGGGGTGAGGAAGGGAGGGGCAAACACTTATCCAATGAGTACAAAGAATGCTAATTTGGGTGACGGGCACACCTATAGCTGAGGCTCCAACAATACATGTAACCTAAATTATATTTACCTTGTTAATATTTTGAAATTTAAAAAACCTGTCCTTTACATAGAAAAACAAGTTTAGCTCTCTCAGGCCTCTGAGCAGTAGGTGGAGACCTCTGGCCAGCACCCAAGCTCTTCTTCAAAATCTCCCTAGATGGGGCCCTGCCTTCCATGGAGAAGACGCCCACAGGAGCTAAGTGCACCAGAGCTGCTGTTCCCAAGCAAGGGTTGGGGATGCGGGCTGCCTGCACTCACCCTCTGCTGCCTTCTCATTGCAGGTGTCTGAAAGAAGGGGCTGGAGATGTGGCTTTCATCAGGGAGAGCACGGTGTTTGGTAAGAGCAGGGGGAGGAGCTATGGGAACGCCTCCTTTATCATATATCATCATGACTGGCTGTTGAGTTAATGAGATTCTTCAGCTCATGACACACTACTCTCAGGATTCCCTACAGGGAACAGCCCTTATTTTATGTCCATTCCTGTTTTAAATGATACATTTTCTTTCTATCTTCCACACCCACTGCCTTTCTCTTTCCGCTCATAGACGCTCATCAAGGTATTTGATAGCATGTCTTCCAGGATGTATGTGGTCTTGCAGAACCGACAGTGCTGGTTTGAGTTTCTGGTTTCTAAATTCAAAGAGGTCTTAGCAAGCATCAGAAACCACATTGATCCTAGGGTTTTCCACTCAGCATTTTGCTTTGGAGATTTTTGGGGGGTGGTGTGTTCATGTCTAATTTGGTGTTCCTAACAGCTGAAGAATGTTTTATGGAATGTGTCCACACATTGTACCTCTCTCTCACTATAGTAATGGACAGCCAGGTTGTACCCCCGTTCCCCGACCACACAGAGCTGCACTGGTCATGTGTTCCTTTACTGTCCTTTTGGACAATGTCCCTCAGGGACTTGCACTACAGCACAATTGATGTATGTATACGCTGAACACATTGCGCCCAGGATCAATGGAGACAAGCCCACCATGTTCCATGCAAGTCCACCAGAGACAGGGCTACCATATTCCACTCAGGACCACTGTATTACCGAAGACCATTAGGCTGCTGTCTGGAATGACAGTCTGCAGTCTTGGCGTATTTTTGACTTTCAATTTTTTTTTTTGTTCAAAAAAAATGATGGCTGTTGCAATAGATATTTCATTGTTGGTTTAATTTTTATTTTTCTGACATCTGGTGAGTTTGATCATCTCAATATATTTGATAGTAACTTGGGCTTCTCTTTTTTATTTTGTAAATGATTGACCATTTTTCTGTTAGGTTTTATGCCTTGATTTTGCATGATTTTGATTCAAGGACGGGTGTTCCTTCTATCTTGATATCAAACTATTGTGTGTCTTAGATTTTAGTAAGATCTTTTCTCAATCAAAAAATCTGACAATGTTGGGTGGTGCCTGTGGCTCAAAGGAGTAGGGTGCTGGCCCCATATGCCAGAGGTGGCAGGTTCAAACCCAGACCCATCAAAAAAAAAAAAAAATTGACAATATCACCCTTTGTTGATCAGAAACCTTTGAATTGATAGGGTCAAATCCATTTATTTTGCCTTGTTGGTTTGTGCTTTGGGAGTCTTTTAAAGATGCCCTTCCTCACACCAAAATCATAATGATTTCCTATAACAAGATTTGAAGACCCTCCCTTCCTTACACATTTATCTATATGTGCTCTGCCTAGAAAATCAGAGGTAGGTTTGGCTTTAGCATTTTACCCCCTTTTCTAGTTAGACAGTTTTCTCTACAAAGACAACTAGAAAAAATACCATCTTTTTTCTATTAATACAGGAAGCCAATTCTATACCAAGTTTGTATGTGTCCAAGTGGATTGGATTTTGAACTGTTTTGTTTTGTTGGTGTATTTTTATTTTTCTGCTTTTATTACCCTGGCTTACAGTGGGTTTTACTATAAGCTATAAAGAGAGAGAGAGAGAGAAAGAGGGAGGGAGAGAGAGTGAGAGAAGGAAGGAGGAATCTACTTCTTTTTCTCATTTTGCTATTTTCAAATATTCTTAGATAAAAGTTTAGAATTACTTTTTGAATTTCTAAAAAAATTATACTATAATTTTGATTGGAATCGTATTGAATTTAAATTGATGCACAAAAATTCACACTTTTATAACGTCGAGTTGTCTGATTCATGATGATGCTAAATCTCCCCATCTGATCATGCCACTTTTTATTGGCTTTGATAGAACTTAACTTTTTTTCTTTATGGGTCTTATGCATTTTTGTGTGAGGCTAATGAATGGCTATTTAATGGTTTTAGTGGTTATTGTAACATAGTGTATGCACGTACATTGTTTTCTGTTTCATTATTGCTAATGAGGTTAACACTTGAATTTTGTAGTTTTATTTGTGACTTGTTTTTTTTTTTTTTTTTTTTTTTTTTGAGACAGAGCCTCAAGCTGTCGCCCTGGGTAGAGTGTTGTGGCATTACAGCTCACAGCAACCTCCAGTTCCTGGGCTCAAGCGAGTCTCCTACCTCTGCCTCCCAAGTAGCTGGGACTACAGGCACCCGCCACAATGCCTGGCTATTTTTGTTTGGGTTGTAGCTGTCATTGTTGGTTGGTGGGCCCAGGCTGGATTCGAACCCGCCAGCTCAGGTGTATGTGGCTGGCGCCTTAGCCCGCTGAGCCACAGGCGCCGAGCCTGATTTGTGACTTGTTACCCTTCTGAACTCTCTTGTTAGTTTTAGTAATTTCTGTTGGTTTTGTTGGCTTTTCTGGAGTTGGCACATCTGGACTCCCTTCCACCTTCCCTTCCCCCTAGAGGAACTGCCAGATGAGGCGGAAAGAGACCAGTATGAGCTGCTATGCCCGGACAATACCCGGAAGCCATTGGACAAGTTCCAGGAGTGCAACATGGCTCGGGTCTCTTCCCATGCTGTTGTGGCACGAAGTGTGGATGGCAAGGAGGAGTCTATCTGGGAACTTCTCAGCCGGGCACAGGTATCCTCACCCACAGTCCTCCTATCTGCTTGGGTTGGGGCTGAGGGCAAGTCTCCTTCCTTCTGTATGCTTCTTCCACTCTGGAAGTCCTTCTGTAGCCTTGCTGCGGGAGCACTCACTAGTGCATTGGGTTGCTTGCCCAAGCTGTACTCTGGATAGCAGAGGCAGGGAAACCCCTCTAGCATTGCCGAAGGACAGTACCAAATGGCTAGAGCAGCTGCAGAGGGCAGAAGATGCCATATTCTCAGGACCCTAAGATGCTTGGACCCCAGCGACTTTCCAAAGCATGAGCTGTAACTGAGCTTGTTTCTCAGTGATGGCACAAGTCCCTGTGTTGGAGATGTCAATCAAAGTTCCTGCTCTTGGAATCATTCCAAAGTTCCAGATACTCTTTTTTTAATATTAAATGTTTATTTCCTACCTATTTACACCAATACCATTAATTCTCTTTTTTCTAAATTAGGAAAAGTTTGGAAAGAACAAGTCCTCAGCGTTCCAGCTCTTCGGCTCCCCTGATAAACAAAAGGATCTGCTGTTCAAGGACTCCACCGTCAGATTTTCAAGGATCCCCTCAGGAGTGGATGCCGAGCTGTACCTTGGCTTCGAGTACCTCACTGCTGTCCAGAACCTGAGGGAAAGTGAGTGCGTGCCAGGCAGCGTCTGCAGGCTGCGAGTATAAACCAAGCCTTCTACTTCAGGGTAGTGTGCCCCCCTGGTCTGTGGTGGTCACTTCATTTCTTGGCCACTTTGGGGTTTTCATTATGGCAGATCGATGCAGGTGTGAGCGTTTTCTCTACTAGGTCAGGGCAATTGTGAGAGGTGTCTCCAAAAGAATGTTCTGGTCACCTGATCAATGCCTCCCTATGACCCTGTGTCCTGGTCCCCGATAGAACAATCAACTTGCCTGCTTCCTATTAAGTGAGAAATAAGAAGCCAAACCTAGAAAGCCAGGGGTCCCTCAGGGATGAATCCAGAGACCTGGTGAAATACCTCCCTGGGCCCTGGCCGTGCTGGGGCCACCTCACCGACTCTTTCCCTGCTGAAGGGCTGGGGGTAGGAGGTGGGTGGGAGTTGGGTGAACCAGGAGGATGCATCCTAGCTAATGGCAGTGACTGAAGGCCTTGGGGGAGGTGAGGGCTGGGCTCAAGGTCCCCTAGGCCATCTCTTGAGGTTGGCCACTGGCCTCTGGGTCATGGAGCTTTAGTCTTAAGAGACAGAGACCACAGGCACATCCTTACAGTAAGGGCGGATGGATGAGTACAAGCCGGGGAAGGTCTCCAAAGGAAGGGGAATGAGGAACGCAGTGCGCCCTGCCAGCGGGAAGCCCCTTAGCCGGGGAGCTGAGAGCAGAGAAGGCGAGGACACAGTCGGGCGCATCCACACACGGACGCGGGAGGGTTTGAGAAACTGGCTCCGGGGAGTCGGAAGACCTGGCGGGGCGCAGGGTGGCCAGGAGACCCTCTGTCGGCCCTTCCTGCAGGCAGGGCGGCGGTGGAGGCCCGGCGCGCGCGGGTCGCGTGGTGCGCGGTGGGCGAGCAGGAGCTCGCCAAGTGCAGGCGCTGGAGCGGCGCGAGCGGCGGCAGCGTGACCTGCGCCTCGGCGCCCAGCGCGGACGACTGCATCGCCCTGGTGCTGGTAAGGGCCCTCGGGACAGGGCGCGGGGACACGGCTCCTTGGGAGACCCAGGGCGCGGGCATCTACTGAAGTCCAGCGTCAGCGAGGGCACTGCGGATGCAGGGACGGTAGGGACGCGGGGAACCGTGTGCTTGGGCGCACCCCGTGTTAACGGTGAGGGTTAATGTGGAAAAGACACTTGACGGCGGCTTTTCTGCTCCTCGCATTATGAGAATAACTCAAGACCATTGCAAGTAATTTGGAAAACACGGAAAGATATGTTATAAAGTAAATGAATAAACCCACCAAACAAAAACAAAACCCAAAACACCCACTGTGATCTCACAGGAGAGGTGCACTTAAAAGCTTTATATTCCAAGTTTTTCCTGTACATCGGTAAATATGCAGGCCGCTGTACCACATTGTGTCAATTCGTTTTTAAGCCCTTTTCACTAAACAGGGGATTCTTTCACATGAATGCTTGTTCTTAAAACACTTAAAGAAGTGATTTCTTGAGATCTTTTTTAGATGCACATTGCTGAGTTTAGCCTTGACCCTATTCCTCCTCCTCCTGTTTGCCGTTATCCATGACCTATCATGTACCTTCTTCAATAGAAATCTTCATCCTGTGCTCCTGCGTTGGCGTGTGGGCTCATTCATTCTGAGCGCCAGTGTAATGATTTCTGCTCATCTGTTGGACAGCTTCTGGGTAGCACTTTGAGTGTGGTAGTAATGAGCTCAGTTTAGAAGAGGCCACCTGCTCCTGTCTGTGTCATCAGTTAGCGGGGCTGGCAGGAAGCTGTCCCAAGAGTGCACGGGCCACAGAAAGGATTTTGTTCAGAGGACACAGGGCAAGCACAACCTGTGCCTGGTCTTTCTAAATGAATTGACAGCACAAAAGGCAAATGGGGCTGGCAAAGAATTAATAGTGCACACGGTTAGGTCAAATAATCTATATCTTCCTGCCCGTTCACTGGGATGCCTGACCTAAAACCATTCTGCCAGAGAGCCGTAAGGTCAGGCACAGCAGGAAGCAGCCTCACCATGGTGCTGGAGATCTGCTCTGTCTTTGCAGAAAGGAGAAGCTGATGCCATGAGTTTGGATGGAGGATACATTTACACTGCGGGCAGGTGTGGTTTGGTGCCTGTCCTGGCAGAGAACTACAGTAAGTGGAGTTAGTGAGCTTCCTGGGCTTTTCCTTCTGGCCATGGGGGTGAGGAGGAGTAACCCTCCTTAGTGGATCATGGCAAAGACATTAAGATGGATGGATACATTCAAATGGGAAGGTCTGGAGAGAGAATTGGTTTCATCTTCTTAATTTTAAAAAAGACTTCAGTGAAGTATAATGTACATGCAGAAAGTGCCCTTCACAAACTGTACACCCTGTGAACTTGTGGAAGTAAAGACACAACAAGTTTCAGAAGTCCCCTGTGTCCTCCTGCCACTCTGGCAAGGGCAGCTACTCTCCTGACTTCTAAGGGTGCAGATCAGTTCTGCCTGTTTTTAAACTTCATGTTAAATGGTATACAGCAAGTACTTTTTATGTCTGGTTTCTCTTGCTCAGCTTCCCACTGGTGATATCCATCCATCTAGGGGAGTAATTGTAGATTCTCGGTGGTATTCTAACATGTGCATCTACCATGATTATTTAGCCATTTGACCATGGGTCAGCATTTGGGTCACTCCAGCTGGTGGCTATTGTGAATAATGTGGCTACTGGGTATCCATGGGCATGACTTTTAGTGAGCACATGTATATATTTTTCTGCCTGGATCTGGGAGGACCGTCTTTTTGGATCTGATTCTCCATTATTGGAGATCTGAAAGTTTGTTTCCTCCCAGTACATCTGAGTGTTTAATGATGTCTTGCTGGCCTTTATTTTTTCAGAATCCCCAAAAAGCAGTGACCTTGATTGTGTGGATAGACCAGTGGAAGGTGAGTTCATATCAGTTACTTTCAGGGACAGGGCTAATTTCTTGTTGCTGGTAAAGAGGTGGCAGGAACTTTTAAAAACTCACAGAAATGGCTGGGTGTGGTGGCTCGCACCTAAAATTCCATCATTCTGGGAGGGCGAGACGGGTGAATTGCTTGAGCTCAGGAGTTCGAGACTAGCCTGAGCAAGAGGGAGAGCCTATCTCTGCTTATAATAGAAAAACTAGCTGGACATTGTGGCAGGTACCTGTAGTCCCAGCTACTTGGGAAGCTGAAGCAACAGGATTGCTTGAGCCCAAGAATTTGAGGTTGCTGTGAGCTATGATGAGCCCAAGAGTTGAGGTTGCTGTGAGCTACTTGGGAGGCTGAAGCAAAAGGATTGCTTGAGCCCAAGAGTTTGAGATTGCTGTGAGCTACTTAGGGCAACAGAGTGAGACTCTGTCTCAATAAACCCCCCTCCATGAATTAACAAATACCTCACAGAAATAATTGTAGCCACAGAAATAATTCATAGAGGAATAATTATAATTAATGTTTCTATTGACCTTCAAGCTTGCTAGAGAACATTCATGGTTCCTTACTGTGTCTTGGTCATGTTGAAGGAGAGTTGCTTCCCATCTTATATGGATGAGGAAATAGTGGCCCAGAGAGTCTCCAAGTGTCCAGGATCTTACTCACAGCCATAGATAATACTGTGGCAGATCCTGACCTTGAACTAGGGTCTCTCGCACCAAATCCAGTGCTATGTGTACCATTACCACCTGCCCACTAGAGCTCGTGCTTATTCAGTTTGGAAGAGACTCAGCACTTGTCCTCACTGGGTTCAGGTGAACTCTATGGGGAGCAGGAGGCCACCACAGTAACCCTTTCACCGTGCAGGGTTGGTTCACTCTTAGCTCAGGCCTGTCCTTGGAGACATACTTCCCTGCATCCACACAGCAGGTAACCTTGCCTGATGCATATCGTAGTTGGTGCTTTGTGTACTTTTGGGGCCACTCATATTCAGTGTCTGTTGCTTATATAGCCTACAGCTAAAGGTGAATTGCTGGTTTGTAACTCAGAGACGTTGTGTGATAGTGGAGGATAGTCTCCTGTAATCACTTAAAGAATCAGCTTTTCTTACTATTTTATTTTATCGGTGTCAGCTCAGTTTCACCCAACATAGGCAAGCAGCTTACGCTCTTTTGGTCTACCTAACATTGACCAATTGCCTGGGGGGCGGGAATTGCTGCTGGTGATGCTTCTTGATCTATTTTGGCCAAGTTGCCGATAGCTATACTAGAATCCCTGTACCGAATCTCCTGGAGGGTACGATTTTTCTCTTCTATCATCTATTACGGAAGGATATCTTGCTGTGGCAGCGGTAAAGACATCAAATGCTGACATCACCTGGAACTCTCTGAAAGGCAAGAAGTCCTGCCACACTGCGGTGGACAGGACTGCAGGCTGGAACATCCCCATAGGCCTGCTCTTCAACCGGACAGACTCCTGCAAGTTTGGTAAGGAGTCCTGAGGATTTTGTGGGTGGGTCGTGCTGGAGAGCGAGGCACACTGTGCTGTGGAACCTTAGGGAAGGGAGGGCAAGGAAAATGTTCAGCTGATCATGGGCTGCAGGTCTTGGCATGAGCAAGTCCTCCCCACGGCTGCCTCCTGCAGGCTTGGGTGCACTGGGAGGTTCCCTGCACAACACTTTCTATGTTTCACCCACCCCACTCTGAGACAAAAAACTGGAATATCTGCCTGTTTCTCTGTGCCCAAAGAAGGGATTCAGGTTCCAAGAAGTGCAAATGTTTTTGTTTTACTTCATGGAGCTCCAGATCTAAATTCCTCAGAGGCTCAGGCCTCTCTGCGTGGGGAAAGGCATCTTCTTGTCCCGTGAAAGGTAGCTTCTGTTACTAAACAGAACTGATTACTTATTCCCTGTCACAAGAGAACTGAACAAGACCTCAAGGGTTTGGCTCAACATGCTTCTGGGTCTCCTCTTTCTCCCACACTCCACCCTCACCTTGGTTAGCATGAGCTCTGCTCTCCCTGCCTGCTGTGGTGACACAGAGGTGTGTGGCATGTTTTCTCTGTGGCTCCCCTCTTGTGAGGCACATCTTCCAGATCAGGGCCCTGCTGCATTAGGAGTGGATTTTGGTCCTGGCTGGGCAGGCTGTCGTATGACTGTGCTCCTCCCTGCAGTGCAGCCATCCCATGAAAGCCTCCATGTCACTGTGCAGCTGCCAGGATGCAGTGGGAACCCCCAGCCTTTCCTGAGGTTGACACATAGTGTGGCTTTTCCAGCAGCAGGGGCTGCAGGGGCCTGAGGATGGCAGGTGGCCCTTGATCTGTGGGGCAAAGGCAAGACTTACTTGTCACCTTTATTTCCTCTTTCTTGGGCTAAATCTCACAATGGGTAATTCAGATTAGGTTCAACTGAAAGGAATAGAAAACCCCTTGAAATTATAGAGGCTTAAACAAGACAAAATTTAGTTTTTCCATCATGTAAGTGGAGTTCAGAGGTGGGCTGTCCAGAGCTAGTATGATGACAGCTTAGTGTCAGGGACCAGGGCTATTCCTCCATTTGTGGCTTCCATGCTCAGGGCCACTTTGTGGCCTGTGTCAAAGCCGGAAATCCAGTCCCTCCTTCTGCATTTCATATGCTGGGTCAAGCGCAGGATTGAAGAGACAGGCAAATGGCATGTGCCAACTGTCTTTTAAGGGTAGTTCCAAGAAGGTGCCATCCAACACTCCTGCTGTATTTCACTGGCCAGTACTAGCCACATGGCTACACCAGCCCCAGGGCATCTGATGGGTCTAGTCTTTACACCAAAGGGCCAGGTGCCCTCTTTACTCTGTAAAGAGTAGAGTGTCTGTTACTGAGGAAAACGGAAGTCAGACCTTGGAGTAAGTAGGTGACTAGCAGGTTCTACAGCTGATGGCCATAAGGGTCCCAGGGGAGTCCCCAGCTCAAGGCTGTGATGATGGGACCCTCTGGGCTGTCAGGCTCTTGTTCCCAGCCTCAGCTGCGTTTTGTCAATGCCTACAGTCTGAAACTCTTCTGATTTCTAGTGGGTCCTGTGTTGATGGTAAACTGTCACTTCATGTTAGTATGTTCTATATGTCCTGGCCCATGTAATGAACTGAAACCAAGCTGTGTCATCTGTTAGGTAAAGGGCACTTATGTTGACTCAGGTCAGAAGAGCTGACTTTCCATGTTCCTTCTGCCCAGATGAATTCTTCAGTCAAAGCTGCGCCCCTGGGTCTGACCCCAGATCCAACCTCTGTGCTCTGTGTATTGGCAATGACGAGGGGAAGGATAAGTGCGTGCCCAACAGCAATGAGCGATACTATGGCTACAATGGTGCCTTCAGGTGAGTCTGCCACTGAGCTCCACCAGGACAGGGCCTCTCCCCTCATCCTTCAGTGTGCCAGCACTGCAGTTCTAAGGGGTCAGACGTGGCCTGGCACAGCAGAGCCAGGATCCCCCTGCAAACTTGCTATTGGGCAGCACCAGTGAGGACTCCCCCACCATACCCAGCACCCCAGAGAGTAGAGGCTGACCCAGAGAGTGTAATCTCTGCTCTGCCGTGCCCCTCCTCATGACTTTGAGCCAGGTTAACCATAGTGGGCCTCTATATTCTGAAATCAAATGGTTAGAGTGTGTGATATCCTAACTGCTTTCTATCATTCAGTTTTACAGGGAAGAATTCTTTTTTCCAGACCCACCACCCTCTCCCCTTACTTAGACCCCGATTACGTCTTGTATTTTTCAATTTTCTCTTTCACTTTGGCCTTAGAAATGGCAAAGAGACAGCACAGTAGTGAATAGCCATGTTATTCTCCACTAGTGAAGTGAAAAATAGACCAAAAATAAGTTTTAAGAATACACAAATGATAACCATTTAGTGATTCACAAAACTATCTACAGCCCATGTTTTTCGCTTTCACTCCTTTGGATATTGCTTCTCCGTGGTACTATTTAGGGCTTTGAAGAGCACAAAGGGGACCTGTCCCCCTGTCCCTTTTCCTCCCTTCACCAGTATATTTCATCACTAGATGGCGTCATGGATCTGAGAATGACAGTGGCTAAACTTTATGACCCTTGACCTTTTTAATATAAATTCAGTAGCCTTTGCTCCAGAATTTATGATGGAGTGACTTAAAAATAGCTTTTGTTATACTCTAAGTGACTTGCAAAAATACTCCAAAAACATCAACAAAATTTTTGAAGGTGCAAAAATATTGTTAAACGACTAAGGATTTGCAAATGGGAAAGTCATGATGTGATTCCACTGAGTAGTCAATAGACACATCTGGTAAGAATCCAAGGGAATCATGCGGGGCTCCTTCACTTCCCAGACCTGCAGCAAGGCATTATTTCACTGGAAACAGCTACATCTTAGTATTCCTATTTATACTAGAAGAACATGCTTTTTCCTTTGTTCAAGAAAATTTAGTAAAATAATTGAAAGTGGAAACCCAAAGTCTTACTTACTCCTCTATTTCTAACTCACATCCTTACAGCTTGGGTTCCTATTGTTTTCTTTGACCACTGTCTCTCAATGTTTTTTTTTTTTCCTGGTTCTTAATTTTTAACTTTCAGCTATTTTCTATTGACTCTTCACTATGGAAGAAGAAGATCTAGCCCCTCACACTGTTCCCTGTGCTTCTGCTTCCCACCCCCGTCACAAGCTTCAATTCTTTTTTTTTTTTTTTTGAGACAGAGCCTCAAGCTGTCACCCTGGGTAGAGTGCCGTGACAACACAGCTCACAGCAACCTCTAATTCCTGGGCTCAAGCGAGTCTCCTGCCTCTGCCTCCCAAGTAGCTGGGACTACAGGCGCCCGCCACAACGCCCGGCCATTTTTTTGGTTGCAGCCGTCATTGTTGTGTGGTGGGCCCGGGGCTGGATTTGAACCCGCCAGCTCAGGTGTACATGGCTGGTGCCTTAGCCTGTTGAGCCACAGGAACCGAGCCCAAGCTTCAATTCCTTTTAGCACTCAGTTAGATTATGCCATAGTGTTTACATTGCTAGGACTTTGTAAGCATTATTCTCATATTAAACATGTGGTATAATAAGATTATATTTCCCCTAATGTACAAAGTTTTTGTTTACTCATAGATAGATGTCTTTTCTATTTCCTTTTTATTTTTTTTTAACGCCAATTCATTTCAAAACCATCTGCCAGTAGTGTAAATCTCCTAATATGTATACACACCTGCTGGGCCCAGTTTCATCACTGGCTTGCGAATGTTGCTCCTCAAGTCTCCATCCTCCTGCTCCAGTCTGGACTGGTTGCCCTCCAGGCCACCTGTACCTCTGTGGTCTTGTGGGTCCTATTGATCATCATTCTGGGATTTCTCTTTATCTCGGTTCTTGTCAGATTACCTATTTTCTGGTCCTGTATGTTTAGCTTTCTTGGGTTTGCTGGGATAGAACACATCCTCCAGCAGCTTCTTGAGAAAGGGTAAATGAGAGTTTTTATTTTTTGAGTATTCACCTGTCTGTACATATCTGAACCTTTGAAATAATTTATAGTTTGGATGGATAACTAAGTCTAGGTTGGGAAAGATTCTTCTTAGGAATTTTGACAGGATTTTTGTGTCTGGGTATTAGTAGCATTAAGCTATTTTGATCAACTTTCGCTGAAAAACAAGTGAAAATACTGGATCAGTTCACGTACTCGTGTATTCACATAGACATGTCTGAAAAGCCCTAAATAATAAGGAATTATCAGACTACAATTTAAGGGAGAATAGGAATTCAGAGAGCTAAGTGGAGCCACTTTGTCCTGAGGACATTTACCTATTCTGACAAATTTAACCCCCAGAGTGACCCAGAAGTAACTTCTGTGCTCACTCCCAGGGGCTTTAAGTTGCCTGTGTGTTGAGCAAAACAAGAAAGAACACACCATTTCTGGGAAATTGAAACCATGGACCAATTCTTGCATGGATTTACAATTCAAACTTGTGTCCCTTAGGATAATCCAGAAATTCTCAATTCATAAATATTTTTTAAAGTGCCCTAGAGTTAATGGTACCTCTATGAACATGTCTAGAAAACAGTATCTTCAGATTAGTCTTCAAAGGCAACTTAAAAGTGTGCTTTCAATAACAAGGAGCAGTACTCAGTTAAAAGTAATTACAATAATATTAACAAACAACCAGGAGAAAAATGTTAACAGAAGCAAAATCCAACTCAAAAGAACAAATCAATGTTTTTAAAAGGGAATAAATAGAAATTTTAGAAAGGAAAAAATAAAACCCAGATCTATAGCAATTGAAATTAACCATGCAACTGATCAATTTAGTAGATAAGACACAGCCAAAAAGTGAATTAGCAAAGTGAAATATATATGGAAGAAATTATCCAGAATGTAACATAGAAAGACAAAATGATAGGACATTTGCATGACAAATTCAAAAATTTAAAAGCATTCATCCATTGTCTTCTAGTTTCTAGAATTGTTGAGAAATCTGGCACCATTTTTGATTCCTGATTCTTTGTATATGACTTTCTTTCTTCTTGAAAACTTTTTGAGCCATTAGTTACCTTCACTGTTCTAAAACTTTATAATAATTTTTTTATAGGACTCTCTGACTTCATTGGATTGGGCATTTGTTGGGCTCTTTTCATCTGGAAACTCAAGTTACTCCATTCTGTGAAATTTTATTATTTCTTCAATAATTTCAATTCTTCTATTTTCTCTGATTTCTCTTTAAACTTTAGAAAGCTTTAAAGAACTGCAGAAGCTGACCATCGTCTCTGTGTCAGTGGCCAACTGACTACAGAGCCTCACTGTAAGGCAACTGGTTTGGGTCATTTCTTTGTGGGCATCCACATATAGGGCTCTACAGGTACTTTTCTTAAGTTGATCAGATTCCCTAGAGAAGCAATCCTGCTGTTGGCTTCTTCAGGGCTATAACTCGAACATCCAGCCTTCTGGAAGCTAAATGGAGGAAAAGGGGGCTGTGATTTAACTTTCCAGGATATAAGTTTTTCACTCCACTCTCTGATTTTAGTGTTGCATCTCTGCCCTCAGCTGTAATTCATTCTCTAGCCTGCAGTGTTTTTCAGAGTCAGCCTCCCAGCTGCGTGGGATACAAGGGTTACCTATGTTACATTGCATATAGGCTCTCCCCAGTCTTCCTGTTCCCAGCCACGTTTAATAGTGCCCAGTGCCTCTGATTCAGGGGTCCTCAAACTACAGCCCACGGGTCACATGCGCTGGTGTGAATTGTATTTGTTCCCATTTTGTTTTTTACTTCAAAATAAGATATGTGCAGTGTGCGTAGGAATTTGTTCATAGTTTTTGTTTTTTTTTTAAACTAGAGTCTGACCCTCCAACGGTCTGAGGGACAGTGAATTGGCCCCCTGTTTAAAAAGTTTGAGGACACCTGCTCTAATTGCTGGGCCTTTCTGGAGTTCTGCAGTGAACTCCCACTTCCTTCTAAGCTTCTCTCATTTCCAACTCGCGTTATAGTTTTCTTCGCTTTGTTAGGTCATTTACTGCTTAACCATTTACTCTAACTTCCAGACTTTGCTATTATTTTCTCACTCTCTTTTCTGGGTTTATGGTTTATTAAAAACCTCAGTAATGTCATCTTCTTGGCACTTTGGAAGGAAGGAAGGTCCGCTCATGTATTCAATGTGTCATTTTAACCATAAGTTCCTGGAAATATTTGTCTTTCTCTTTTGCATATTTACTTTCATGTTTCAGATTTTGGAATGCATACTACAAATATTTATGAAAGTCTTAATAGTTTCTTTTCTTTAGTGATATTCTTATTTTCTGGAACATTTTAGGTGCCTGGCTGAGAATGCTGGAGATGTTGCATTTTTGAAAGATGTCACTATCTTGCAGAACACTGATGGTAGGTGAAGATATTTCCTTTTCTCCTTCAAAGCAGATTCTTTGGCATCACAACACATCTGATTTTTCAGATTTGGAATTGGAAAGTTATTATAACGTTTTTCAGACTTTTGATTAAAAGTATGCCAGCATTTTTTTTTTTTTTTTATCTAAGTAGGTAACATGGTAACAGCTGTAGGGGTCATATTGATTTGGAAACAAACACACACACACACACACGCCCCATAATCAGTAGCAAATGTCTCCCTGATTTTGTCTAGTTAACTGCAGAAACACACCATCTGCCTGTACCAGATCATACATGCCTATGGGAAATGTGTGAATTATACTAAGAAACTGAACATGTGAAAATAAAGTTTCCCTTTTTTAAAAAGGAAGTAGAGACCATCATTCAGCCCCGTGTGAGTCCTTGGTTTGAAAACTCCTTGGGATGGCCAGGTATGGTGGCTCATGTCTGTAATCCCAGCACTCTGAGAGGCCGAGGTGGGTGGATTGCCTGAGCTCACGGGTTCGGACCAACTTGAATAAGAATGAGACCCTGTCTCTAAATATAACCAGGCATTGTGGCAGGTGCCTGTAGTCCCAGCCACTTGAAAGACTGAGGCAAGAGAATCGCTTGAACCCAAGAGTTTGCAGTTGTTGTAGCTGTGACACCACGGCACTCTACTGAGGGTGACAAAGTGAGACTTTGTCTCAAAAAAAAAAAAAAAAAAAAGAGAAAAGAAAAAATAAAGAAAACTTGGGAGTTAGTGGGGACAAAATCACAGGCAGTTGCAGATAACAGAAGGTAATCTATGAGCCAATGTCTGAGCAATCACTCTCTCTTCTGATCTCTGGTGAGAAAAATAATGATCAAATTCAAAGCTCTTCCATCATTTGCTACTTTCCAAACTCAATTATTCTCTGTAGGTTCCATCCAGCCCCCCACCCCTCAGCCTGGGCAGATGACTGGCAATTTTGTTCCCTAGAAAGAACTGCCTCTGGGGCAGCGCCTGTGGCTCAGTGGGTAGGGCACTGCCCCCACATACTAAGGGTGGTGGGTTCGAACCTGGCCCCAGCCAAACTGCAACAATGACAACAACAAAAAAGCTAGGCATTGTAGCAGGTGCCTGTAGGCCCAGCTACTGGGGAGGCTCAGGCAAGAGGATTGCCTAAGCCCAAGAGTTGGAGGTTGCTGTGAGCTATGATGCCACAGCACTCTACCGAGGGCGATAAAGTGAGACTGTCTTTAAAAAAGGAAAAACTGCTCTCCACCTCTCCTTCAGTGATCTCTGCAGTTACAGCCACCTCTCCCTTCTTTTCCCGCACCTCCTTGTGGTTCTGGGGACAGAGATTAAAGTCAGACACGCCAGTCTAAAAAATTATTTTAATGTCAAATAGAGGAATCTAAGAGAAAGAACAAAGTGTTTTCTTATGGGGCAAGAGCAGAGAGCCAAGCAGAAGCCTGAAGAATGAACCTGCATTTGTACACACACAGACACGTGTACAATTAGATTTAGAATCTATGAACTGGGCGGCGCCTGTGCTCACTGAGTAGGGCGCCAGCCCCATGTACTGAGGGTGGCCGGTTCAAGCCCGGCCCCAGCCAAACTGCAACGACCAAAAAAAAAAACCAAAAACAAACAAACAAACAAACAAAAAAACCAATGTCTAGAGTCTACGAACCCTTCCAACCAAATATCTCCAGAGATCTGATCGATGTCAAATTTAATTTTAAGGTTCTCTGATACTTTACAACTTTATTTTATTGGAATGAATTAAACATAGTTGGCAAACCCTGTATGGGTGGGTTCCTCTCTTTTCTCTGGCTGCACTAAGAGCATTTGAATATGAAAGGAAAGTGAAAACAATTTCTTCTTGAATATAAACCAGCTATTCTTTTTCTGGAACTCCCTGGGAAATATGGCATAGGTAGAGGAATTTTTTTCCTAAAATATTAAAAGGGAACTTTTAACATTGAGATAGAATTCACTTACTACAAAACTCACCATTCAAAGTGTACAACTCATTGGGCTGAGCACATTCACCGATTGTACAACCACAATCCATTATGTCCCCCATAAAGAAAGCTCCTTGCCTATGGGCAGTCACTCTCCCCTTCCCTGCTGCCCCCTTCAGTGCTGGCAACCATCACTTCACTTTCCGTCTCTGTAGATTTGCCTACTCTGGACATTTCACGTAAATGAAGTCATACGATGTGCGGTCTTTTGTTACTGGTTTCTTTTACTTTGCATCCTGTTTGCGAGGTTCATCCATGTTGCAGTATGTATCACCCCTCCCCCCTTTTGTTGCTGAGTAATATGTATGCATTTCATTGTATGGACATAGCACTAATATTTTATTTTATTTCAAAATGTTTAGGGGCACAAGTGTTTTGGTTACATGGATTGCTTTTGTAATGCTTGCGTCACAGCTATAAGTGTGCCCATCACCCATCTGGTGCTCATTGTACCTGTTAGGTAGCTTTTCACTCCTCTCCTCCCACCCCTCTTCCCTGTTGGATTCCCACTGAGTTTTACATCCCTCTGTGCACATGTGTGCCCGCCAGTTAGTTCCAGTTTAATAGTGAGTACATGTGGTATTTGTTTTTCCATTTTTTAGATGCTTCGCTTTGGATAATGGTCTCCAGTTCCATCCAAATTGTTGCAAAAGGCATTCATTAATTCATCTTTTTTATGGTGGGGTAATGCTTCTCGATATACACATATCATGTTTTGTTACTCCACTCATGAACTGATGAACACTTGGGTTGATTCCACATCTTTGCAATTGTGAACTGTGCTGCAATAAACATTCGAGTGCAAGTGTCTTTTTGATAAAATGACTTCTTTCCTTTGGGTAGATACCCAGGAGCAGGGTTGTTGGATCGAGTGGTAGGTCCACGTTTAGTTCTTTGAAGAATCTCCGTACTGTTTTACATAAAGGTTGAACTAATTTGCAATCCCACCAACAGGTATAAGTGTTCCTCTCTCCCTGCATCCATGCCAGGATCTTTTACAGTGTTTTTCAACCTTTTTTTTTTTTTTTAATCTCACGACACACTTGTACCTATCTACAATTAAACTTCCACAGCACACTTAAATTCTGTTGATGAATAAAAAGAGTAGCAAAAAAGAATGTAATTACTGTTCTTTAATCTTCTTTTGAAAATATTTTAATCAATTATCCTAAAAATTTTCACAGCACACCTAAGATCCTCTCATATCATGCTAGTGTGCCACAGCACACTGGTTAAAATCACCAGTCTATTGTTTTGGGACTTTTTTTTGCAGTTTTTGGCCAGGGCTGGGTTTGAACCCGCCACCTCCGGCTTATGGGGCCCGTGCCCTACTCCTTTGAGCCACAGGAGCCACCCTGTTTTTGGACTTTTTAATGAAAGCCATTCTGACAGGGATAACTTGATGTCTCACCGTGGTTTTCATCTGCACGTCCCTGATGATTAGGGAATTGAGCATTTCTTCACATGTTTATTGGCCATCTGTCTATCATCTTTTGAACAGCTTCTGTTTGTGTCTTTTGCCCACTTTTTATTGGGGCTGTTTGTTTTTCTCTTGCTGATTTGCTTATTTGTAGATTCTGGTTGTTAGCACCAATGTTCTGTATACATGGAGTCTGTATAGCTCGTGTAGGGCAAAGCTTCATTTTCTCTCCCTCACATCACCACAACCCCAGTGTATTCAGTTGAGAGGCCAGTGGGATGGCCACGTCCACGGGAAAAGACTCCTTGGCCGCAGGACAGCGAGGCTGACACCACTTTCTCTCTCTCCCCAGGAAAGAATACTGAAGACTGGGCTAAGGACTTGAGACTTGAGGACTTTAGCCTGCTCTGCCTGGATGGCACCCGGAAGCCTGTGACTGAGGCTAAGAGCTGCCACCTGGCCATGGCCCCAAATCATGCTGTGGTATCTCGGGTAGATAAGGTGGAACGTCTTCGACAAGTGCTGTTCGCACAGCAGGTAGGACTGCCGGACCTCTAGCTCTTTCTTCTCAGTGTGGACTCCTGTCAGGTGGGGTGATCACAGAGCCAAGTGAAGCAGCCCACTGAGGCCTTTCTTCCTCGTCCCTCCGTCTGAAGCTGAATGGGACAGTGTTTGCTTCAGCTGTGGGGCTGCCCAGAGTCTCAACAAGAACAACAGAGGCTTTGGACGCTAGGCTTTCTGGCATTTAATTTCTTTGGCTCAGAGATGGTTACTGTCCCAGTCCCTCCGTTGTTCTCCGGGCAAATTAGGGAGGTGACTGAGCCCTCCTCCTGCACTCGGGAAAGAGTGTGGCGACGCTTCCCCAACTGAGCTGACTGAGCACTGCTCTAGGCAAGGCCTCTGAGAAAGGAGACCCAGAACAACTTGCTCTATAGATTTAGGGCTATCTGAACGGGATTTGAAGGAAGTCCTAAAATTTCCTTAAGATTTGGGATTCTCTGTTAGAACTTGTATTTTTATGCTACATCATGTCCCTAAGTGTGCTGTTGCAGATGACGGCCCTGGGGTAGTAACGGCCACAAAGCTGCCTGTGTGGAGCCCTCACTACACACGCTCACCGTGCTGGAGGGAGACCTGCCCTCACGGGGTGTTTGGTTCCCTCCCTGGGTGGGAGCCCTGGGTGTGGAGGAGGAATTGTGGCTGAGGGAGGCAGAGGGAGCTGCCTGGGCACTGGCCTGGCTAGTGGCAGAGACTGGAGTTTCCCACACAGACTGCCTTTCTAGGAGAGCTGCTCATGGGAATGTTCTAGGTCAGCAGTTCTCAACCTGTGGGTCGTGACCCCTTTTAACTGTATTAAAGGTTCGCGGCGTTAGGAAGGTTGAGAACTGTTCTAAGTGATCAACTTTGGGACTAGATCTCAAGAAGCTCTGTGGGAAAGGGTCGCAGATGGAGAAGGAAGGAAATATGGCAGGAGGTGAGCTGAGAGTGGTGGGGGGCCTGGACACTGCCCGGAGTGGGGCTGCCACCAGGAACGAGGTGGAACGACTCCAGACTCAGCTCCTTTTGCCACACCTGAGTTTTCCCAGGCTGGTCCTAGGAAAGAAATACCCAGGAAGAAATACCCCTGGTTTCCCCTAATTCATAGCCCTCCTCTTTTTTTTTTGAAACAGAGCCTCAAGCTGTCACCCTGGATAGAGTGCTGTGGCATCACAGCTCACAGCAACCTCTAATTCCTGGGCTCAAGTGAGACTCTTTCCTCCACCTCCCAAGTAGCTAGGACTACAGGTGCCCGCCACAACTCCGGGCCATTTTTTGGTTGCAGCCGTCATTGTTGTTTGGCAGGCTTGGGCTGGATTTGAACCCGCCAGCTCAGGTGTACATGGCTGGCACCTTAGCCCGTTGAGCCACAGGTGCCAAGCCCCTCCTCTTTTTCTTGACTACACACTTACTGTCTTCCCTTTTGACTCAGGCTAGGTTTGGAAGAAAGGGATCTGACTGCCCGGGCCAATTTTGCTTATTCCAGTCTGAGACTAAAAACCTTCTGTTTAATGACAACACTGAGTGTCTGGCCAAACTCCAAGGCAAAACAACATACAAAGAATATCTGGGACCACAGTATGTCACAGCCATTGCTAATTTGAGACGATGTTCAACTTCCCGTAAGTAGACCCTTGGTAGCATCACTGAAACCACCAGGTGTGAAGGCCACAGCTTAAGGGCCAAATAGCACTGTAGGAATAAAGATGGGTGTTAAAATGCTAAGGCGGTATGTCTCCCACTTCGGGAAATTATAATCTCATTGAGAGTATGAAAGAATTAGAGAATAAAATAAAGCAGTATGCAAAATACTAAATTTTTATAATGTTGATTGTGACTGTCATGAAGTTTTTGGAAACTGATAATTTCCAAAATAACTGAGAAACCCTTGCCTATATTGATCCACAAATCAGGCCACTGTGATGCAGGTAAGGACCACACTTTAAGAAATACAACTATAGGCTCGGCGCCTGTGGCTCAACGGGCTAAGGTGCCAAGCCACGTACACCTGAGCTGGTGGGTTCGAATCCAGCCTGGGCCCGTCAAACAACAATGACAGCTGCAACCAAAAAAATGGCCGGGCGTTGTGGCAGGCACCTGTAGTCCCAGCTACTTGGGAGGCGGAGGCAAGAGACTCACTTGAGCCCAGGAGTTGGAGGTTGCTGTGAGCTGTGATGCCACAGCACTCTATCCAGGGTGACAGCTTGAGGCTCTGTCTCAAAAAAAAAAAAGATAAAAGAAATACAACTATAGGACCATTCTTATGAGCAGCCAGTTCAGGACTGCACAGGCCACTCACCTCTGGAGGGCAGGGCCTTCTGTCCAGCTGCGTTCCCAGAACTCAGCAAAGTGACTCACTCAAAGCACGTGTTGAGCAAGTATTTGTGATTGAGTAGAGGAACGCTTCAGCAAACATTTGCTTGAAGCTGACATCCTTCGTTGTTCATGTTCCAGAAGAAGTTAGAGGACAGTCAATGTCTTGTGAACTTGAGAGTGTGACCTGGATGCAGTTACAGACAAATGGGGCGGGGTGATTGTGTCTCTCAGACCAGAGCAGAGAAATACCCTGGTTGTGAGGGCCAGACTTGTGCTCCCTTGAGCACCCGGGCTTCTCTGAGTAGGGGTGTGGGGAAAACATGAGTGTGACAGAGAAAATTCTGTCACAGCATCCTCCTTGACTGATTGATTTTAAAAATTGGTTTAATGATTTAATGAAAAGAAATCCATTTCTGAGTTTCCTGCTCTGTTGTGTCCCACAGCCCTCCTGGAAGCCTGCGCTTTCCTCGGGAAGTAAAACTCAACAAGATGGCCCGGCCTCCCCAGGGAGCCTCCACCCTTCATGCTTCGTGCTTTCAGCTTCGTCCCCTGTGCAGGGGCCTCACCCTCCTACACCAGGGCAGCATTTGCCAAACCGTCTATATTCACTATTCTTTGCTTTCATCTTAGCAAGAAATAAAATTAGAAAAAATTTTTACTTTCTTCTTAAAAAGCGTCCTTCATCGTCTCTAGAATTTTCCTCTGAAATCCCGCGTCTGAACAGGTGCCTGCACATTGGACTTTTCCTTCCGAGTCCTCCAGGCCCAGCTCCTCCTCTCTCCTGCAGTCTCAGGTGCCCAGTGCTCTGGGATGGAAGGCCGGGCCAGTCCAAGCAGCTGAGCTGTTTTTCCAAGGGGATCTGGTTGTTTGTTCATATAATGTGTCAGTATGTGTGTGTGTATGTGCCTGGGAAAGTGTGCATGTGTGTGTGTTTCTGAGGCAGGGCCTGACTGTAGTTCAACAGAATTCGTGGGAACATCTACACCTCAGGTACTCGTTCATAAAACGTAGGGAGCGTAGCACTCACCAGCCTGCGGCTGCCCTGGGTGTGAGCACGCCCTGCTCCTTCCCTTGAAAATGACCTCTTACTGGGTATGACCTCCCTGTCCCACAGCAGGTTGTTACTACTATTGGAGCAGAAATGAAAACAATACTAGAAGCTGCATCTGAATTTTAGGGTGGAATGAGAGTGTCCATCTTAAAGGCAAAATCTGTTAGGAAAGCATGTTGTGAGGCCACTTCAGCGGAGAAAAGTGAGTCCTCCACCTCCAAGTGAGAGGCCCATTAGAGCCTCATAGAGCTGACTTGCTTTACTAAATAAACAGGGGAACCGACATTTGGCCACAGGTGGGGAGGGGCGTGCAGATGGCAGAAAAGCCTGCACGGAAAAGATGAGGGGGACCCCAGAAACATGGCAATTCAGATCCTAAGGAAGGCTGCCGCCATGGGGACAGTTCCTGCCCACCATGGACAGGAGCTTTGTGTTGGATGTCTAGAAGATTGACAACTAGCCTTTGCTGGCTATGGTGCCCTTTGGGGAGCACCCGGGATACCCAGGCCAGTGTCTGCCTGTGGGGAAAGCATGTATCGAGAGGACAGTGGCCCTGAGAGGGGACGGTGTTAAAGATGATAGTTGAGGGAGCAGCTGGGACATGGAAGTGAGAGGTGGCAGGGGGTGGCAGGGTGAAGGGAAGCCTCGGGGCCCCTGGGGATTCTGAGGGAGCCCTGGGCCTTCTGCAGGCCAGGAGATGGGTCCAGGATTTAGTATTTGAATTTTATTTATTTATTTATTTGTTTGTTTATTTATTTGAAACAGAGCCTCAAGCTGTCACCCTGGATAGAGTGCTGTGGCATCACAGCTCACAGCAACCTCCAACTCCTGGGCTCAAGCGAGTCTCTTGCCTCTGCCTCCCAAGTAGCTGGGACTACAGGCGCCCGCCACAATGCCCGGCCATTTTTTGGTTGCAGCTGTCACTGTTGTTTGGCGGGCCCGGGCTGGATTTGAACCCGCCTCCTCAGGAGTACGTGGTTGGTGCCTTAGCCCATTGAGCCACAGGCCCCGAGCCCGTATTTGAATTTTAAAGGAAAATCTTAACTGAAAATGTTCGAGG
>CAUYON010136271.1:0-10657 GCA_963573935.1 Arctocebus calabarensis
TTGTTAAAATGTCCATACTACCCAAAGCAATATACAATTTTAATGTAATTCCTATTAAAGCTCCATTGTCATATTTTAAAGATCTTGAAAAAATAATACATCATTTTATATGGAATCAGAAAAAATCTTGAATAGCCAAGACATTACTTAGAAATAAAAACAAAGCAGGAGGAATCACACTACCAGACCTGAGACTCTACTATAAATCTATAGTGATCAAAACAGCATGGTATGGGCACAAAAACAGAGAGGTAGATATTTGGAACAGAATAGAGAACCAAGAGATGAACCCAGCTACTTACTGCTATTTGATCTTTGACAAGCCAATTAAAAACATTCAGTGGGGAAAAGACTCCCTATTTAACAATGGTGCTGGGAGAATAGGCTGGCGACCTGTAGAAGACTGAAATTGAACCCACACCTTTCACCACTAAAGAAGATAGACTCACACTGGATTAAAGATTTAAACTTAAGACATGAAACTATAAAAATACTAGAAGTAAGTGTAGGTAAAACTCTTTAAAGAATTGGCCTGTGCAAATACTTTATGAGGAGGACCCCTCAGGCAATTGAAGCAGTATTAAAAATACACTACTGGGACCTGATGAAATTAAAAAGCTTCTGCACAGCCAAGAACACAGTAAGTATAGCAAGCAGACAGCCCTCAAAATGGGAGAAAATATTTGCAGGTTATGCCTCTGACAAAGGTTTAATAACCTGAATACACAGAGAACTCAAAAGTATTAGCAAGAAAAGAACAAATGATCCCATCTTAGGATGGGCAAAAGATTTGAAGAGAAACTTCTCTAAAGAAGACAGGCACATGGCCTTCAGACACATGAAAAAATGCTCATCATCTTTAATCATCAGAGAAATGCAAATCAAAACTACCTTGAGATATCATCTAACTCCAATAAGATTAGCCCACATAACACAATTCCAAAACCAGAAATGTTGGCGTTGATGTGGAGAAAAGGGAACACTTCTACATTGCGGATGGGAATGCAACTAATACATTCCTTTTGGAAAGACGTTTGGAGAATACTTAGAGATCTAAAAATAGACCTGACATTTGATCCTATAATTCCTTTACTTGGTATATACCCAGAAGACCAAAAATCACATTATAACAAAGATATCTGCACCAGAATGTTTATTGCAGCCCAATACATAATTGCTAAGTCAAGGAAGAAGCCCAAGTGCCCATTGATCCAGAAATGGTTAATAAATCATGGTACATGTACACCAAGGAATATTATGCAGCCTCAAAGAAAGATGGAAACTTTACCTCTTTCATGTTTTCATGGATGGAGCTGGAATATGTTCTTCTTAGCAAAGTATCTCAAGAATGGAAGAAAAAGTATCCAATATACTCAGCCCTACTGTGAAGCTAATTTATAGCTTTCATACGAAGGCTATAACCCAATTATACCACAAGAATATGGAGAAAGGGGCAAGGGAGGGGTGGGGAGGAAGGAGGATGGGTGGAGAGAGGGTAAATGGTGAGATCACAATTATGGTGCATCTTAGAAGGGTACAGGTGAAACTTACTAAATGCAGAACACATATGTTTTCATACAATAACCAAGAAAATCCCATGAAGATTATGTCGAACAGTTGGATGAAAATATATCAGATTGTATATGAAGCCAGCACATTGTGCCCCATGATTGCACTAATGTACACAGCTATGATTTAATAAAAATAACATAAAGTAAAATAAAAGAAAGAAAGACAGAAATATTCTGCCAAGCAAGTCTATATAATGAGGTTGAAGACAAACTGGGGAAGGATTTTTTAAATTATAACTTTGAAGTATTGTATTGGATGTAGGAATATAAAGACTGACTGGTGTTAGGCTGCTGAGATCCCTGAACACCAGGTAAGATGAACAGCTTTGGGGGCATCATCTGGGGCTTTGATAAAGCTTCAAAATAACAGGAGGCAGATGCCATTTCCAGGGAACCCTAGCATTATCTGCCCATCCCTGGGTCTTCGTGTGACCCAAGGTAGGAATATTCTAATAAATACACTGGGAGGTTCTTCATGCAGGTGAAAGTGAGCCATATTTAGCCCCAGTTCTCCACTGACTACCAATTCAGACTGTCCCACACTTTCAGGTTTTCAAATTGCAAAGTCCCCATTCCCATTTATTACTTTCTTAGGTAATTTAACAAATGTTTGGGAAAGGCTCTGACCTAGACACTGGAGAGTGAACACTGGAGAATGAGTAGGGAAGGAAAAAGACCAAATTCCTCGCCTCAAGGAGCATTCATTCTAACTGGAGGCAGATGGATAAGGCATAAATCAATCCAGTGAACTATATGCTACATTAAATAGAAATAAGCACTAAGAAATAAGAAAAAAAAAATAAAGTAGACAGGGGGGTTAGAAAGCCACGGGCAGTTTAGAACTTTAAGTAGGGCTGTCAGGGAAGGTGATGTTCAGAGTGAGATCTGAGGATATGAAGGAGGAGGGGAATTTCAAGGATAGGAAACAGAAGTTCAGAGACCCTGAGGTGGGAGCTCATTGGTTATGAAGAAGCCAGTTTGGTGGGAGTGGTGGGAATGTGGGTAAGTGGGATCAGAAAGGTGACAGAGGGGTGGGTCATGTAATATCACAGAGGTCACACTCAAGGCACTAACTCACCTCCTGAGTTCTGGGAAGAGGTTGCTGTGAAAGGTCAGAAACAAAGCTTGCCTCCTTCAAACCAGTTGCTTGGAAGCAGAATGAAGATGCATTTTCTGGTGTGTCTTAAAAGACATGCCCAGAGCCAATTATGGGTGGCAATGACATTGACAAGCTGTAGCCATGAGCAGAGCTCCTTATTTAATTTCCAGATCACCTGAATTCAGGGACTTAAAAAAAAAAAAAGAAGCTACTTGGTTTTGATCTTTGCTCACATTAGTGACTCTGAGGTCCACATTCAGGTATCTGCAAACCCTTTCTCTCCAGGGAAGGGACTTACCATCGACTGTTGATTGAATCCCCAAGGTACTGGGAACCCAGAGGAAATGTCCAAAAATATCCAAAGCTCTGTTTGGATGGGAACAATGAGACTCAGGCTCCCTTTCATTCTTTCCTTGCTCTGTGCTCTTTTCAAACCTTCAGAGAAGGGTGAAGCTACATGCAACTAATGAATCACTGACATTGAACCTGCAGGATTACACACAATTTAATATTTCAGTCCTTTAGTCCTCCTTCCCTCTCTTTCCCTTTGTTTCTCCTCCTCCCTCATCTAAGTATTCCAAGTATATGCAGAGGAAGGAACTGAGCTTTGCTTTTTAGCTTTGTTTCATTTTTGGCTAGGTTTTTGATATTTTTGGTTTACCTCACACTTTGCTTATATTAAGAACTGGAGTCTCCACCTTCCTCTTCTTGCTGACACTGCTTGGTATATCCTTCAAATTTGGCCCACAGTGGCTTGTCTTTCAGCCAGTCTGCTCCCTTGCCGTGAAGCAGAAATTTCATGCTGTTTCTCATACTTCCAGGCTCATATCCTCCCACCTCTGAAATCCTCACAAAGAAAAATAATAAGTGGGACTCCTGCATATCTCTTTGGGGGATCATAATTTGGCACAAAGATTTTTGTCTCTATTCTATGAATTGCCTCAAAAGAAACATTGCTTAAAGAGAGGCAGTTTTTTAATAAAGCCCCACAGAATGGAACAGGCTGGTTCCAGTCAGGACTCACCTGCCATGTTCAACTGCTAATTGAAGAGAAACACTTCTTGCATTAGAAGTGTATTTTGGCATGGTATATAACAAACTTCCAAAACCTTGAATCAATCCAGTTTGGCGTACTTGAGAGTAATCTGGCTTGAAAAGATCCCAGAATAACTATGGGTTTGAACAAATCCAACTTATGTGGTTACTTAGATTTGAGGTGGCATTAAAGATTGTCCTCATCAAAAATATCTTCTTTGTCATTCCAATGCCATCTCAATTTTCTCTGCTCCTTAATCTGAGTGCAAATATGTTCACATTTCTTTTTTTCTTTTAAGTTAAACAATTGAACATCTTTACCAGTGAGACATTGGATACTCCATTTAGGACCATCCTCAGTGGTCCTAAAACTTAGAGGGCTTATGCTATCTCAAGGGAATCAGATATCTCAGGTAACTTCTATAACAATCAGCATATTATAGCTTGATTGATGCTATTGCTTCGGTAGCCACAAGATGACACTGTTGAAGATTCATTGTGCACAGTTCAGTGACAATCCCCTTGGAAATCCCAACAGAAGCTATGGTGGTTCTTTGAGGGAGAATGATCCCTCTTCACTGAAGTTAAACATAGCCACCAGTGTTTCGTACTTGGTCTTGCAAGATTATAACTAGCACTTCTGCAATCAGTTGTTCTTCTGTGGAGTACAGCATAGTGTAGAGTGTCTGGGTCTGCCTGAGCTTCCTACATCTGGCAAGCCTATACCCAAAATATCTCTTCTCTGTGAAACCATAGACTGTATTGTTGAACTAAGTATTATAACTATCCCAGGTCTAGAGCACAGCTAGGACACATCCTCCTTCCTTTAAAATGTAATCTTATTTCAGAAGACTTTGGCCTTTTTCTGCCCCTTTGTCTCAGTTTAACCCCCCCCAATCAACTTTAATGGATCTTTATTGTAAATCTCAGGGTGAAGGAATGGCGGAGATTTGACACCTGCTAAATATCAATCCCACACACATGCATCTAAGTCACAGAAGCACCCTGGGCCCAACTGAAAAACTACATTTCCCATATTTCCTTGCAGTTAGGAGCAGCTAAGAGATGTAAATGAGGGCCATTTTATGGAGCATGGGGGAAACAGGTCTTAATATTTTCCCTTTGCTTCTATCTGGAAGCCAGACTTGTGGTGAGGACCACAGAAGCTCTCCCCATGAAGGGACTTTGAGGATGGAAACTCTGAGGTAAAGATAGGGGAGTTTGGGTCCCTGATGCTAAAAAGGCTGCTATATTATCTCAGAATTGCCTTTAATTCATTTTTTAGCTAGACTTCTTAAACTTTCATGTGCACAGGAATCACCTGAGCATCTTGTTAAAATGCAGATTCTGATTTAGTAGGTCTGGGGTAAAGCCTGAGATTTTGCATTTCGGCCATGATTCCATGTTAAGGTTTCCAGGTAAAACATAGAGTACCCTGTTAAATCTGAGTTTAAAATAAACAGCAACTAATTTGTTAACATAAGCTGCTCTAAGTATTATATGAGACACATTTACATTTTAAAAAATTATTATAAGCATGACCCAAATATTGTATGGTGAGCCAGCAGGTAAGCTTCCTTTTATGGGCAGCAAAAGTGCCTATCAGCAGGGGCTTAGAGTTCATTGGGGCTGGTGCATTCCCTTGTTTTGGAGTTTTTAGTGTTGGTGACAAGGAAAACATGTCACTGAATCTAAGTCAGTTTAAAAAAAAAAGTCAATGGAAAATATATATGGGAGACTCTCAGGCTTTAAATAAGCTAGCCATGGGTGGCACCTGTGGCTCAAAGGAATAGGGTGCCAGCCCCATATGCCAGAGGTGGTGGGTTCAAACCCAGCCCTGGCCAAAAACTGCAAAAAATAAAAATAAAAAATAAACAAACTATCCAGACAGGAGCTGAGCAGTGGCTGGGGAATGGGGGCAACTGAAGACAGAGGACTTTCTCTGTCTGTCTCTTTCTGGGGTTGGTTTTTGTCCCGTTTTTGCTTCTGTCTGCACACATGATCTATTCTTACTTACTACTTACTAGGAACCATTCTCCACTCTTCAGTTGCTCATCCTTTGTACTTTCAGCTTGCCTGTGGTTTGGCCATGACACCAGTCCCAGTACTGGCTCTCCTGAAGTAACAGAGACATAGGTTATCATAGCCCAGGGCATAAGTTCTGAATCCATCCACAAGTATTGCCACCATGGAAAATTCAACATCTTCTCCATCTGGATCCATCCACAAGTATTGCAACCATGGAAAATTCAACATCTTCTCCATGCATCAGCTTCCTGTCTTTAAGGTATGGAGACAATGATGTTTACCTTACAGGACTGCTGTGCCCTTGAAGTAAGGTGACATATGCAATGGCCTTAAAGCCAGGCCTGGCATGACATAAGCGCTAACTACATGCTGGCTCTTATTATAACATAGCTCTGACTTCACATTCCCACAGGCTCTGGACTTCTTACTCTAAAATTTCCAGAGGGGAAGAACCCGTTGGCTCAGCTCTGCAAGGCTGAGGATAGTGGTGTCTTTTACAAGAGAAGGGAGACACTATTGTTATGAAAACCCAAAGAAGAACACCTAGTTGATCCTTGAACAACACAAGGGCTAGGAACACTTACCTTCCACATGGTTGAAAATCCACATATAACTTTTACTCCTCAAATCTTAACTACTAACAGCCTGTTATTGACTGGAAGCCTTATAGAAAATGTAGTTGATTACACTCAAATTTTGTATATTGTGTGTAATATATACTGTATTATAACAACAAAGTAAGGTAGAGAAAAGAAAATGCTATTAAGAAACTCATAAAAAGGAGAAAATATATTTACTATTCATTAAGTGGAAGTGGATTTTTATAGAGGTCTCCATCCTCATTTTTGCATTGAGGAGAAGGGGAGGGGCTGGTGTTGGTGTCTCAGAGATGGCTGAGGTGGAGAGGTGGGGAAGAAGCAGGCACACTCAATGAAACTTTTACTGCAAAAAGCTCTTTGTATAAGTGGATCCATGCAGTTCAAGGTCAACTGCACTGAGAAACACCATAGCAGTGAGGAGCCACTGAGTGTCCTGAAGAACACAGAGTCTGTTTCCAGGTGGGAAAGGGCAGGAACATTCCAGGCAGAGGGAAGACTTCTATTTTTAGTAGAGACAAGGTCTTGCTTTTGCTCAGGCTGGTCTCCAACTCCTGAGACAGCTTGAGTTCCTCCTAGAATTTCAAATAAGCCTAGGAGTAAAGAGGAGCAAGGAGTGGGGGAAGCAAGACATCATGGTGAGATGTCAACAGGAAGGACAAGAAGAAAGCCCTCTGTGGCCCAAATGAGGAGCCTGAACTTCATTCTGCGAGCCACAGGGGAGCGCAGAACCCTGCAAGACCACTTACGCCCAGTCAGAGGTCTGCAAGCTCACATGGAGGACTTTTCTTAAAACCTTCTGGTGAGGGAGTCAGAACAAGTCAACGTCATCTCTCTCAGCCTCAGTTTTCTTGTTTGTAATATGGTAATAATATTCATGCTGTGATCTTATAGAGTTGTGAGGATTAAATAAGTTATTACATACCAAGTACTTAGAACAATACCAGTGACATAGTAGCTGCTCAACAAATGCTAACTATTGTTATTCTTTTTATTTCGATGGTAATTTTTAAATTGATGTAAGCATTGTCATTTGGGCATCCTGCTTATAACCTGGAACTGCTTGGATTTTAATGCCTACATTTGCGTTAGTATTTACGAAACCATTGGCACCAGTTAGTGCATTTTTCATCATCTTGAGTTAATTGGGAAAGAACAGAGGTAGGTTTAATCCTAATGAGTGGTTTTGTATCAAGTGGGGTTCCAATAGTGTCAGGGCCTGGTGTTCAAACACAAGTATCCCAATTTGACCCAAGAGAGGAAAATGGAAACATAAAACCATTCTGTGACTTGATAATAACTAAGAGTCTCCATGAAAAATAATCTGTATCACCACGTCCACCCCAAGGCCATAATCACTCTGCAAGGTGTTTTGTCTTTGGCCAAACAAACTCATCTGTCCCATTAAATTAGTGTTATTGACTTGAAGTTTATTGGTTCTGAAGTCTTCTATTTTTTAATTGATAAATTCAACTTTACCATTTTATCAGAGCTATTAGTGCAAAAAGTTTATGCTGTGGTTTTTTTTTTTTTGTGTGTGGTACATATTTAACCAATGGTATAGTAAAAGTAATTTAATACTTTCACTAGGAGTTTGTAATCTTTGTCTTATTATCATTATTGTTCACACTTAAAAGTATTTAAGGCCAGCATACTATGACACATGGCTGTAATGCTAGCATTATGGGAGGCCAAAGCAGGTGGATCACTTGAGCTCAGGACTTGGAGGCCAGCCTGAGCAAAAGCAAGAATTTGCCTCTTCTAAAATGGGGCATTGTGGCAGGTGCCTTTAGTCCCTGCTACTCTGGAGGCTGAGATAAGAGGATTGCTTAAATCCAGGAGCATGAGGTTGCTGTGACACCACAGCACTCTACCCAGAGCCTTAGTGAGACTCTGTCTTAAAAAAAACAAAAAAGAAAGAAAGAAAGAAAAGTATTCAAGCTACACGTGGTGGCTCACACCTGTAATACTAGTACTTTCGGGAATGAGGCAGGGTGAATTGCTTGAGCTCAGCCTGAGCAAGAGCAAAATCCTGTCTCTACTAAAAGTAGAAAAACTAGCCAGCATTGTGGCAGGTGACTGTAGTCCCAGCTACTTGGGAGGCCCAGGGAGGAGGATTGCTTAAACCCAAGAGCCTGAGGTTACTGTGAGGTATGATACTACAGCACAAAGTGACTTAGGGCCTAAAGTGAGACTCTGTCTCAAAAAAAAAAAAAAATTCAAGAAAACTACAGATAGCAGAGAGGTATTGAAGGACACAGCTGGGGAGTGGTTGAGTTCGTGTCTTGGAAGACTCTGGCAGTGGTGGAGAGGAGCTGTGGAAGTTGGGGGAAGAGCTGTTGTATCAATAGCACCTGGTGCTCTGTGGAACTAACGACCCTGTGGAGTAAAAATACACTTTCTTTTCCGAGAATAGCAATACACTTTACTTATTGAGAGTAAAGTGACCAACCGCCCAGGCTTGTCTGGAAGCAGGGCTGGATTCAGGAATGAGTATCTTGTGCAGACACACAGGTCCCCATTCACAGAGGGGCACCACATCCCGATTAATGCTCTGTTGTCATGGTCTTGAAATTCTTCATAATTTTTCAACAGGGCCCTGAACTTTTATTCTGTACTAGGCCCTGCAAATTACATAGTTGGTTCTTTCCAGACTGACTGAGGGGTTTCTCAGGACATGGGATCTTCAGGGCTAAACTGTGACAGTCCCAGGTAAACTTGGATGCAGGGTCCAGCCTGAGAAAATAGCCTATTACCTCTGCAGGGCACTTAGTGGCTTTATTCCCAAACCCCTGCCACTCCCAAAAGGGTATGCTAAACCCCCAGGCCTTAATGATGTGCCAGGCTAACAGCAGTCAGAGATATAGGCTGGACAGTTTCTCAAAAGGCTGCTTTCTACAGAGATGGTGGGTGGCTGGTCGAGACACCTCAGGAAGCAGATGAATCTTATTTTGGACATTTAGAGTCAGTCACATGCAGGAGGCAATGGCATGGCTCCTTTTAAATTGCGGTGACACATCAAATGACAAAATACCTGGGCTCTTGACAGGCAGAAATCCCCTGCCTACCTTGAGCAGTAAAAGTTGCTGCTTGATTGGCAGTTAAAACGCCAACCAAGAGAGGGAACTGGTACCTTCATAGCCAGCTCCCAAATTTAACCCAACTCTACAGCCTGCTGCTTAATCCCAGATAATGGGCGAAGCAAGGAAGGGGGGGGGAATAGTTAATCCTGTGGTGTCAAGGGGCAACATTCAAGGAAGCACTAAAGAACAGAAACACCAGGATCCTGGGAAACAGCAGACTTAAGAAGCCTCAGACCAAATACTTCTTTGTTGTTGCAACCAAAATGCTTTGCCTTTCCTAGCAGAGACTCACCCCTCCTCTGACCCCTAAATGAACTAGAGCCAGCCATCTTTTGAGGTTAGAACAGTCTGCAAAATGAGCACAGCCCACCTGACCCACCTGAGTGCTGGATGAAAACACTAGAACTTCAATTCATCTTCACTTTATGTCATGCTTTCAATGTCTCTTTTTTGTGTGCATTATTGCCTGGCAAGTATATAATTCAACATATACTTTATATCTATCAGTCCAATACTGGGATGCCCATTCACTATTTTTTTGAGAGAAGTGTCCATAATCAAAAAATATTGGAGGCTTGGCACCCATAACCAGCCACATATACCAATTCTGGCAGTTCAAGCCCAGCCCGGGCCTGTTTAACAACAATGACAACTGCAACCAAAATATAGCCAGGTGTTGTGGCGGGCATCTGTAGTCCCAGGTACTTGAGAGACTGAGGCAGGAAAATCACTTAAGCCCAAAAATTTGAGGTTGCTGTGAGCTGTGATGCCACAACACTCTCCCCAGGGTGACAGAGTGAGACTCTGTCTCAAAAAAAACAATATTGGACAAAACTGACACAGATGTTTTAAACCTTGAAAGCATGAAAGACTAAGTTTGTGATGATTCTATTCAGGATCTTTCTTCCTTCCCACAATTCAGCAGCTGTGTGCCCCAACCACGTGTCAGACATTGTATATACACAATCAATAGCCAAACGTGCCTCTGTCACCTGGGGAGTCTCCAATCTAACGCACAAGACCAGAACACACAGAGAAGATGCTGAATAAACATTTTTGGATAAAATATTGAGGGTGGGGAGGAGCCAAGATGGCGGTCTGTAGCCAGCTTTCTGCAGACACTCCTGTCCAGAAGGAGAGTTAAAGGACAGAAATTTAGCGAGAAAGCCAACAGTTTGGAGCTGAGCCAAGAGACAAGGTCGAGGAACACATATCAACCCTGCTGGGGCGACCTGTGACCCCAAG
>CAUYON010136274.1:0-17241 GCA_963573935.1 Arctocebus calabarensis
GCCTGTAGTCCCAGCTACCAGGGAGGCTGAGGCAAGAGAATCGCTTAAGCCCAAGAGCTGGAGGTTGCTGTGAGCAGTGTGACGCCACGGCACTCTACCCAGGGCGATAAAGTGAGACTCTGTCTCTACAAAAAAAAAAAACAAAAAAAAAAACTATATGCTTATGTTTTAAGATGGTTAGAAAAAAAATTCAAAAGAGTGATATTTCAAAGTCATATGCAATTCAAGTTTGAATTATTTGCAATTCAAGCTTTAATTAAGTGTCACTGGCACACAGCCACACAGGATGCCCTGTGCTTGCTGCTTCTGTGCTACAGTATCAGAATCCAGCAAGTAGAAGAGACTGTCTCAGCCAGGAAGCCTGAAATGTCTGCTCCCTGACTCTTTGCAGAGACAGTCTGCCAACCATTGAGCTATCTAACAGTGGGGCCTAGGTATGCTGGGGGCAGGAGGTGTCCCCCCTAAAGCAGAAACCTTCCCCTGCACCCCCACGGTGCCCAGCACATCTCACCAGCACAACCTGGAGGCCTCAGACCACCAGTCCAGCCCCACTCACCTCTATCTCGGGGACTCACCTGTCCTGGGATATCGGTATGAGTCGGTCTTCCTTTCCTCTAGTGCAGGGGAGGGTACATGGATGATCTCTACCTCTGACTCATCCACTTCCTCATACAGGATCCGTAGTGTCTTGAGGCCGTCTGAACCTGGGTGGGGGAAAGGCAAGCCACTGAGGATGTTGGGAGGCAGCCTGGAGTCCCTGTCCCCATCTGCCCTTCCTGTGATGCGGGGCCTGCTCTAGACAAATACGGTGATCTGGAACCCGCGCTCTGGCATTCGTTAGCCTGTATGCCAGGGCCTCAGTTTCTTTACTTGTACAATGAGATTGAGAAAAGGGCTGTTCCCAGGACAAGAGGGCACAGGAGAGGGTCACATAGGGTGCACTGGGCTGAACTGCACCTCTCACCCCACCCCCAGTGTAACAGGGATGTCAGAAGGTCATTAAGCAGCTTTCTACACACTGGTATTGAAAGATTGAGGTAACTTAAGGAGCAAAGAGCAGGAAAGTACACAGACTATGATTCCAGAAAAAAAAAAAAAAAAAAAAGGGGAGTAAAGGGACATTTTTAGAAGATGCAAAGGAACCTACCTTCCCAGGAGGCTGAAGGGCACCACCAGTACCCGGTGAAGCGGTCAAACTCTTCCTGAATGACAAAGGTGGCCACACCTGCAGACTTTGGGTCCTCTAGAACGCTGGATAAACCTGGGGTAGGAAGGGAGAGCAATTTTTTAACAAGGTACAGATGGGAACTTAGAGCTGATTAGTTCAAAACTGGGGTCCCAACTGCATACCAAAGATATTGGGCAGCTCTGTCTCTAGGATAGGGGTATCCTGGGTACTGCAAGATTCTGAGCAGTTGTCTCTGCCTCCCCAGAAAGCCCAGGCTGGAGGACTTCTACCTCTGTGGTAGAAGCTCAAGGCCTTTGCCAGGAGCATCCCTCCACACCAGGTGTGCCAAACGAAAATACTGTTGGACATGGCCAATTGTACTGGTTTAGAAAGAAAGAGATGCTGAGGCTGGGACTGTGGGCTGAGAGGACCGGGAGTTGTGATCTGATGCCACTCAGCAATGATACATCCCAGGAAGGATGAGGTCACTTCCAGTGAGCAGGGGAGAGAACCTGGGAGGCAGATGAGAGTTAGACTGGGTCGGACATGGAAGTGAGGCAGGAGGGGCAGGAGTGGAAATACACAGCAAATACCCAGCAGAGGCCAGACTGCCACGCCCAGTGGCTACCTGTGCAGGAAACCACAGACCAGGCAGGGATTTGGCAGGTGTTCCTGTGAGGGCCCAGAAGGCCTGCCTAGGAGGATGACCCAGTGAGGTCAGTGCACAGGGAGATGCCTGGCCACAGGAGGTGAGTGGGTTGGAAGCAGGAGCTCTCTAGAAGGTAGAGTGGCAGCTTTGCTCAGGTGTAGTCTCCATGAGTCTTGGCATGGCCATGGGACTGGCCTCACCTCTGTGGCAGAAGGTCAGCCGCCGCTCCTCGCCTGTCTCTATGTTGGCCACCCACAGGTCACTATTGTTGATGAAGGAGAAGAAGGCGGGGTCAGCAGGGCAGATCTTGGGGTCCATCCTGGGCCCAGTGCACTGGGTCTTGATTTCTAGTGGCTTCATGGGGGATACCTAAGGACAGAGAGGCCCAGCTCAGAGGGGCAGGAGCTTGCCGCCAGCCCCATCTGCCCCCCAGGGCGGGTGCGTACCATGAAGCCATTCTTGCCCCCATCACGGCAGTGAAAGAGGCTATTGCTGGCCTGGAAGAGGAAGAGGCCACTGTCGCTGTGGAAGTCATAGGAGGTGATGCCGAAGACTCCCAAGCGCTTCCGCTCCCTCAGGAGCTCCTCCTCCCTTGAGTAGACCCCATGATGGGGCGTGGCCTGGGGACACACAGGGGCAGGCAGCAGCATCAGCAGTCAGCAACAAAGGCCTTGAGCTCTGGGAATGATAGGCGCTCCTACCCACAGAGGTGGAAGTCTTCCAGCTTGGGCATTCTGGGGAGAAGTTAACCTGGGACCTCATTAGAGAGAATGTTCTGTGCTAAGCCCAGCCAGCTAGAGCCCCTGACATGGAGACAGAGCGGGGCTAGGACTGGCCAATTGTCCTATGTGGTGGCAGGTGTGATTCCAGGGCTAACCAGCAGCTTCCTCCCCTCTTGAGCCCTTTCCATGGAACTTTTCCAAGGCCAGTAGGGCCCCTGGAGTGGCAGCTCCCTACACCACACCCCTGGTGTGTTCTCCCCTGCCCCTCGACACCAATCCTACAAGCTCCCACCCTTTTCACAACCGCTTCTGGATTTAAACATACCCCAAACCAAAGATCTGTCCTTTCTGCAGAGGGTGGGTCCAAGTTCAGGACCACAGGGATAACCAAATGCCTGACCTGACCTTGGGTAGGCAAACTACCATACACACCATGCGGTAGTAGAATTCTGAGGCCATATAGAGGGATACCACAAAGTAGAGACACATTTTGGTTTTGTTTTTTTGAGACAGAGTCTCATTTTGTCACCCCTGGTAGAGTGCTGTGGCATCAGATCTCACAGCAACCTCAGAGTCCTGGGCTCAAGTGAATCCTCTTGCCTCAGCCTCCTGAATAGCTGGGACTACAGGCGCCCGCCATGACTCCCAGCTATTTTTAGAGGTAGGGTCTTGCTGTAGCTCAGGCTGGTCTGGAACTCATAGCACTCTCACTCAGTCACCCTTGGGTTGAGTGCTATGACTTCATAGCTTACAGCAACCTTAAACCTCTACAGCCACCTGCCACAACACTGGCTAGTTTCTTTATTTTTAGTAAAGACAGGGTTTCACTTTGCTCACGCTGGTCTTGAACTCCTGAGCTCAGGCAATTCACCTCCTTTGGCTTCCCAGAGTCCTAGGAATACAGGCATGAGCCACCTCATCTGGCTAAGAGACACATTTAACCAAAATTACCATGGAGAGGTGAGGAGAGCTACATAAATACGAGTTTTTTGGCTTGGGAATCCATAGGGACAGGCCAAAGTAAGAGCTACTTGAACTGGCAAGGAGAACCCTGGAGCATACTGTTCTCCCAGCTGCCCTACTGTTGTTGCATTGACAATTGAAAAGAACAACACAGCAACGCATACCAATTCTGACACCAAACAAAAAACAACAACAAAATGTAACCAGACTCGTGTAACCCCTAGAAAGAGATTATTAGCTGGTCTCTATGACAGGACCTGGAGCCAAGTTAATTCCAAATCTTTAATGGTGCAGTTAAAAGAGAAGCTTTGATAAGAGCTGCTCTGTGGCTTAAGGGCAGATAGGGGAGAAACTCAGGGCAGGTGGGGTATAGCAACAATGTAGGGCCTGCAGCCTGTGCCCCTGAGAAGTGCTTTGCCCACCTCCTCCCGCAGGGGAGAGTCCAGGACCCAATAGCACAGCTCACCTGGAAGTGATCCAGCATCTGCTTCCAGGACAAGAGCAGCAGAGCCTCTTTCCGGACCTTCTTGGGAATCTCGGAGTAAAGGAGGGAGTTCTCTCGGCTGCCATAAGGCATTCCTAAGGGGAAGACAGTGGAAGGGGTGACCTTGCCCAGGTAGGATGGAGGGTTATTGGCCAAACACTGGTTCCCCTCTGCTATTGGGCCATTCTGCCAGGCTGCTGGTAACACACCCCTCTCCAGCAAGCCATGGACCCTGGGTCTGAGTTTGTTGACAATAGGGAATCCCACCTCTGAGATGTCTGTGCTGAATATCATGTTCTCTATGATTAAGAAATAGCACACAAGAGAATGAAAAAAGGGCAGTCAGGGATATACAACTCTCAGCAGGCTGCACTTAGTTCTTGAAGGTCCTGTTTTACCAAAGGTGTATGCAAAGGCCAAGAGTCAAATTAATCTAGGATTAGTCTAAGAGCAAAGCCTACAAAAAGGAATTGGGAAACATGTACCTAATCTAATGTTTCTCAACCTCACTACTGATGACATGTCGGGCCAGATGGTTTACTGGGGTGAGGCCATCCTGGGAGCTGCAGGGTGCTGAGCAGTGCCGCTGACCTCTACCCACCCCAAGACAGGAACATCCCTCCCCCAGGGCATGACAACCACTAATGTCCCCAGATATGACCCAGAGTCCCCTGTGGGGACAGGATCATCCCTGAGATGATCTAACCTCACCCTCCCTATAAAATGATAGTAATGGCAGTAACTGCCAAGGGAGGCTTTTGTATGGATTAAATGAGGTAAGAAATGTAAAGCTCTTAGCACAGTGCATGAGTCACTCAGAGCTCTCCACATATTTCATCAGCAAGCTGCGGCTTTTCACATACTTGTGACTCTGAGGTAAGGAAGGGTCTTACCACTGAAAGTGCTAATGTGTTCTTTTTATTTTTTGTTTTTCATATCCCCTACTCTGAGATGCTGTCGTGTTTAGTGGTAGGTAAAATAATGATATACCTTATAATTGGTTGTGTCTTAGATTTAATAGATTGTATAACTGTCACTAGTAAATGGAATGGCAGAAAGTAGAATGACTATCTCTAGGAAGCCTCAGTTTCCCCTCAGGTCACAAGGTTAGGGGACTAGGACAAGGCTTCAAGTGTGGAACTGGCCAGCAGCACAAGGGATGTTCTGTGACAACCCATGAAAAGTGACTTGGCTAAACAATGAGTCACAGAGAGCTTGGAGCACCAGCCCCTCTTTGTTTCCCCTCGACTCTGAGTTTCTACAGAAGGGAGACTCCATGTGGGCCTGGGCTTTCTTCAGGACCTCCCCACACTCGCTCACTTTTGAAAGTGAGGAAAACAGGAGGACCACAAGTTCAGCACCTCCAGGGTTGGAGCTTAATGAATAATGTCTATGCCATTTATATTTATTGTTACAGCCCCCCCCCCCAGCTCTCCCCCACATACATACATCCTTTTTTCCTGTTCTTGACCGTTCTGTGACCAAACCAGCTGTGGGCTATTCCCAGCAGGCTAGAACCCAAACCAGAGCCTAGAATGTTCCCAAGTGCTGATAAAGGTATTTAGGTTATTGATCATCACACTGAAACTGGCCCTGATGTAAATTCCTTAAACCCTCCTATAAACTCCATTCTCTGATCCCCAAACCTAGGTAGAACACCGCTTCACTTGCTATCTGTGGTGAGGGGACACTGTGGCCCACTCTGCATATAAGTTCCTCCAATAAATGATAGCCCTAGCATTTAGTGCTCTTTCTTTGGAATCCCAACCAACCCCCATCCCAGAAGGTTTAGTGCATTCCCTTGTGGGAGCATCCCGGCTGCGGCTTTCAGGGCAATTCTAGTTGGCAGTGCAGCAGGACCAAAGAGCGGTTTCTGGTTATGGCAAGGGACACAGGGTTCTGCATTTAATAAAGTGTTTGTGAAGTATAGTTAGTAATAGAAGAATGTATTTAAAGAAAAGTACTAGATGATCACTTTCAAAGTGGATTTACAAGTGCAAAGTTAATTTTGATGTGTGGGTAGGAAAAATTGTGCAGGGGCTTGAGGAATTGGCAAAGGGCCTGAGTGCTAGAAACACAACTCAATCTCTAAGGACCCTTGAAACCACTGTGGTTCAACTCATTCATTTCCAGATAGAAGCACACATGACCCTGCCCATACAGGGCGGAGAGGCCACCCAGGGTGGAGAGGGACTTCTTTCTTCCCAGAATCACAAGACAAATACAGATGGGAATCATGCTGTGAGATTCCATTTACATGAAATGTCCAGAACAAGAGATCCACAGAGATAGGAGTGGATCTGTGTTTGCCAGGGAATGGGAGTAACTGTTGATAGGGACAGAGGTTTTGGGGGGGGTGATGTAATTAATGTTCTGGAACTAGGTGGTGATGATGGTTACATAGCTCTGTGAATATACTACTAAAAACCACTGAGTTGCACAATTCTAGAAGTGTGAAATTGTGGAATGTGAATCATATATTCACATATATGTGGGGGTGGGGGATAGGGTCTTGCTACATTGTCCAGGCTGGCACCAAACTCCTAGTCTCAGGGAATCCTCCTCAGCTTCCCAAGTAGCTAGGATTACAGGCATGATCTACATTGTAACTGGCTCAATTTTAAAAATTTAACTGCATCCAGGCTCGGCACCTGTAGCTCAGTGGCTAGGGCACCAGCCAGATATACCGGAGCTGGTGGGTTCACATCCAGCTTGGGCCTGCCAAACAACAATGACAAATACAACCAAAAAATAGCTGGGCACTGTGGCAGGCACCTATAGTCCCTGCTACTTGGGAGGCTGAGGCAAGAGAATTGCTTAAGCTCAAGAGTTTGAGGTTGCTGTGAGCTATGACACCATGACACTCTACCCAGGGCGACAGCTTGAGACTCTGTCTCAAAAAAAAAAAAAAAAAAAAAAATTAATAGCATCCTGGGACAATAGGGAGGGCTGGGAGGGTACAGGAAGCTGTTTTCAGTGAGCAGGCTGTGCTCAGGGCAGTCCCTGTCCACAGGGATGCTCTAGAAGATCTGAAGCTGTCCAAATAGGAAGTCAAGGACGTGGTCTTGCCAAGGACACTGAAGGCACCTCCCCTCCCTGGCTGATTAATAAGTGATCACACCAAATGGCCCCAGCCAGCACATTCTTTGGATAAGCTGCTGTTGGCACCAGTGATGGTGATGACTAGCACTTGAGGCAAAGGGCGGAGGTGGCCAACAGCACTACGGATTTCTGCTGCCTTATCCCTCCTCTGACCCTCCTGCCAGCTCTGCCACCCACACACACCTGCTGCCAACCTATCAGCCACCATCCTCCTAGTGACCCTGGCTTGTGCAAACATAGCCCCCAGGCACCATGGGCTGTGGCTGGCCTGGTGGGGACATGCAACCCAAGCTAGGCCTGGGTCTCCACTGGCTCTCAGTCTGGGAATTCTTGCCTTTCCTTGTGAGAGAGTCTCAGAGCTGTCCAGGATCCTGAGGCCTCTTCTGGCCACAGAAGTGGGGAGAGGCTGATCCTCATAGGGCAGGAGGGCAGAGTTGGGAGTGTCCCTGACACTGTAGTTTGAGTCCTGGGACCAGAGCCATCCTGGCCCCCCTTGCTGGCAGCAGGAGCAGCATGTCTCCTACACACAGTCTGCTTTGGGATCCATCATGCAGATCCAAAAGAGCCTTCCCAGAGCACCCCAGTGATTAGCTCCACACGCCAGATGGCAAACCTGATGCCTGCTGAAGATGCAGGGGTCCTGGGGGGAGGGGCAGATCATACACTGGGCCTTGCTTGGAAGTTTGCTGGGCACCAGGCTAGCACAAAGACACGTAAAAAATATTCAAGGGCTATAGAAAGGTCTGCCCCAAGAACTTGAACATAAGTGAGGTCAGTGCTGCCCTGATAGCATTAAGTGACAAAGACTGGATCAGCTGAAGGCTGAACATCACCCTGAAAGGGATGGCAAGACTGCTAGGCTTCTGCAGGAATATCCTGGGGTCTCTGCCAGGTGTACACTCTTACCTGGAGCTGGACTTGCCCACCGTGGTGGGCCCCCAGGCACCTCCTATGTACCTGAAGTTACCCTCAAGGGCACCTCAAGGACCTGTCTACTCCAATCCCAGACACATTCCCCAGCCTCAGCCAACTGAATGATGCTGGCCCAGTCTGATTTCCTTCCCTGGAAATTTGGAGAAAGCTCCTATTTCTCCTTGTAGCTGGAACCTAAGACATGAAGCCCCAGGAGGGTAGGATTGGCCTATGGAGAAGTGTGTATTCCAAGCAGATGTCTGGGTCTAGAGGGCTCCCAGAGATCCAGTGGGCTTCCTGCCCTTGGGTTCCTTGAGACGCTCCTACATCTTCCCTCAGAGCTGTGCTCAGACTAGTTTGGAGGGTATGTGTCCCTTTCAGTAGCTCTGTGGATAAACAGTGACCCCCTTGGAGAGATGTCCACATTCTGGGGCCTGGATATAAATGCGACTTCATGTGGTAAAATGGAACACTGCAGCTGAGATGAAGGAAGGATCTTGAGCTAGAGGGATTAGCTTGGTTTATCCATCCAAGTGGGCCCAATGTCACCATAGAGGGAAATTTCAGACAGATAGAAGAGATGACAGCTGTGTGACCACAGAGGAAGAGACACTGGTGGCTGAACACAAGCCTAGGGAAGCCAGCAGCCAGAGACTGGAAGAGAGAGGGAAGTTCTTCCGTAGTCCTTGGGCAACTGTGGCCCAATCATCACCTTAGTTTCAGCCCTGTGAAACTGATTTTGCACTTCTGGCCTCCAGTACTGTGAAAGAACAAATTTCTATTATTTTAAGCAACTAAGCTGGTGGTCACAGGAAACTCCTACAAGCACCCCAACCAGGATGGCAACCCCAACATGAGCATACGGCCTAAGAATGTGCTGATACTCAGGGCTTGGGAGGCCACAGAACTATAGGAGAAAAAGAGAGGTGATGGCCCATTACAGCCTAGGTCTAGGATAGCTTCAGTCTCAGCAGCCCAGCACTCTCTTGGGTAAATGAAACTTGAGGTATTTCCATTCCAATTTTTCCTAGGGCCAGACAGTACACATTATTGACTTTGTGGGCCAAATCATCCCTGTTGTAGTGACTCTGCTGCTGGAACTCGAAAGCAGCTGACAACAACAGGGATTGAACCAGAAATCAAGAGAACCTGGTTTCTGAAGACAGATGCCATTTGCCAACTCTTGTTCTAGACTATTTCTCTTTTTCAATTCTTTGTTTGCCAAACCACCATCTGATTTCCACACCAGCCTATCTACAGAGACAGACTGCATCGACTGTGGGAAGAGGACAGCCCTCTGGTATTCATCTCGGTCATTGTCATTAGCAGAGGCTAATACTCCTTCCCTGCCTTCCTTCCCTTCCTTCCTTCCCTCCCTTCCCTCCCTCCCCTCCCTCCTCTCCCTCCCTCCCTTTCTTCCTTCCTTCATTTGAATACTGACTGAGAGCTTAAGCTCTCAGAACTGCACTGTCTTGGGGACTGAGGCTATACCAGTGAGCCATATGGACAAGAAGTCTCAAGTCATATGGGTTAGAATAATCCAGCGCTACCCTACCCCCACCCCCACCCAGCGGTTCGCAACTGGAGTTGATTCTATTACCCAGGGGACACCAGACAAAATCTGGGACATCTGCGATCATCACAACCAGGGCACAGTTGCTCCCAGCATGGAGTGGATGGAGGCCAGGGACGCTGCTCAGCACCTCACCTCAGAGAACACTCTGTCTCCAAATGTTGACCATGCTGAGGTAGAGAAATCCTGTCTTTGGTCAATAGCTATGTGTCATGTTGCTTTCCAATGCATAAATAAGCTTGGCCAATTCCTACAAGGCCCTCTTCCTTCCAGGTCTACAAAGCCTCTGAGTGAATCAGGAGTGTCCAGCTCCCAGAAGCCTAACCCTGATCTACCTGTCAAGGAGGCTGCCAAGTATGTGAGGCCTAATCTATGCCCTATGGGCTCCATGGTCCAGTGGGTAGCACAATCCCATGTAAGCTGCATCAGGTGATGTTGCAAGTGTTGCTCATAGGGCATCACCCAGAGGCAGCAGTGGCTGTCCAGGGATTGGACCAAGAGAGTGAGCTTATGGAGAGCTGCCTCTCTGTTGGCCCAGGGCAGATGTGCATACACCATTAAGGCAGCTTTCACTGAGCCTCAGGATCCTTCTTAACACATGGCTCTGTGGGCAGCTCCTCCTGGTATCACATGTGATTCCCCACTGGAGATCACTATGCCTGACATGTGTGTCATGAGCTCCACCCAGCACAGACTGGGTGACTGAGAAGTGACTCAGGGGGAGGGCCCAGATGACTGGTACTGGAAACAATTTTCAGGCTCAGAGCCACTTGGATCAGCCTTGAAACGTGGCACCCTAGCAAGCAGAAGAGCAGGACTGTTCTCTGCTCAGCGCACCTGCACAGCCAGCCCCCTTAGGGATCTTTCCCTCTCTCCTTCAAGCCTCCTCCAGACCTTTGCTGTAGTTAAGTGCCACCTGTGGGTGTTACAGCCTCATGGGACAGTATGCCTAGGACCAGGCCCATCTAGGTGGATCTTCTTACTCACAGAACCTGTTGACTTCTAGAGAACTAAGGGCTTGGGAACAGGAAGTGCCCTGGGCAGGGTGGCCTGTGGGCCTGGCTTACCTAGGTAGTAGAGGCGGTGGGAATGGGGCCCAGACTCATCTGTCTTCTGTACGAACTGGAAGTCATGGGGTGCCTTGTTGACGATGAGGCCCGAGTACTTGCGGCTACCATGGATGATGTTCCGGAGCCCTTCCCATGAGTGCTTCTGCACCTGGAAGCAGGCCGCCGGGTCGTCCATGTCAACTGTGTCGCCCCGGTCAGCCACTGGGGCCTCAGTGGTGGCAGCCATCCCCTGGGCCCCCTCAGAATTCAGCGAGAAGCTGTGAGAAGGGCAGGAAGATCATGAGAAGAGAGGACACTTTTGTCTACAAGCTGTCCCTGGCCCCTGTCAGACACTCAGATTCTTCTTGGCAAGGTGTATTCCCCCAGACCCCTAAATATTTCCCAAGTTGCTCCACTCTTCTCCACTACTAATGTTTTTCAGATCCAAGCCACTGTCACTACTGTGCTGCATGACTGAAACTGTCTCCCACCTGTACTTTCTATCTCCACCGCAAGTCTGATGCCAGGACTGAAAACCCTTCTTGGTTCTCTATAAAAGCCAGGCCTTACCATGACCTCAAGACTATTGCCAATCCCAAGAAACCCTTGACTCTCAACTCCCTCATCACTGTATCCTAGTCAACGCAGGCTTTTCTCAGCTCTTCAATCAGGTTGTACTTGTTCCATCCCAGGGCCTTTGCATGCGCTGTCCCTTCTGCCAGGAACACTATCTTCCTCTCTTTGCTCAATTAACTTCTAATCCTATCTCAGCTTAAATATTTGGCAGGTCCTTGGAAAACTTTTGTGATCATCCATATCAAAGCTGGCTATTTTCCTCCCTTGAAGGCTTTCACAACGGTTATTTGTAAAACACCTGTTCCCTCACGTCTGTCCCTTTCATGGCTGTATCTGTAGACACCAGTCAGTGCTCCATGGAGAACTGTGGAAAAAATACCTCTCACTGAGCCCACAGGGAGCCATGCTTGGCTATGAACAAAGGCCTAAGTGTAACAAAAAGCCAACCTTGTCAGCTTGCTGTCCAGAGGGGAGAATCTTGTGTCTCCCTGGAAGTACCAGAGCAGCAGTCAAATATCCCAAAGGAAATATCAAAAATCCAGACAAGAGGGTGAATGTGGCACACTATTCCCCTCAAAACTTCCCACTGTCTCCTCCCACTTGGGAACCTCCATGCCTACAAAGTAGACACTGCAAACAGCTCCTGCCATGCAACCTTATCTCTCCCCACCCCCCCTTTGCCACTTAGTACACTTCTTGACCAGACTGGACCAGCCTAGCAAATATTTGTTTTAAGGAAATCTAAATATGGTGGCAGTGACCCAGTTCTGGAAGAGCTAGTGTGGTCTGGAGAGGATGGAGCTGAGACAAGTCTTGCTTCCCTCTGCAGGTTCCGAGGGACTGATGGCCTTGCCAGATACTTCGAGCTCTGGCCTCAGACATCCGTTCTCAGGGACTCACATAAAGGAAGTGAGAAATGAAGTTCTGTTCCACTTGAGGGCCAGGACAGCAGGGGCTGACTTTTAGAGAAGGGAAGGAGTCCCCTGACTCCTGGTACTTCCCAGTGTCTGGAAGACTTTGCCCCTTGCTAGTGAAAACCCCAGACAGCTACCACCATGAGAGAAAGGATCCTGGCCTGCTTCAAGAGGGAAGGGGAGAAAGAGGATGTGACCAAGCACCTTTGAAAAATCAGGCCCTGCAGCCATCATCTCACTTAAGCTTGTGACATCCCATTCTACAAATGGGAAAACTGAGGCTAGAGGGCAGAGGGGCTCACTCACAACTAGAGCCAAGTGAATGAGAAAAAGAGGTGGAGGTGACCTGGCTCCCAGCCTAGCTGGCTGTTAGTACCAAGGGCTGAGATTATAGAAGGCAACCATCTTTTGTGTGACACTCATGTCCTATGGGAAAGGCCTGGAAAGAAAGGACAGTAGAGGGCCTCCCCAGCACAGGGACATACAAAAGACCCAAGGGGCAGGAGCACCGTTAGTTCAGTTCCCCTTGAGATGGTTCTGAAGACACAGACCATAGGCCATCAGTGCTTACAGGGTCATCAAGTCAAGTAAGCCAAACCCAGAGAGAGAAGGTGGGTTGCTGTGGGTCACACACAGAATGTCCTGGCCCACTGCAGGGCTCTGCAGTTTCCCTCCAGGGCAGTGGGGAAACATGAACAATGTTAGGCAGGGGCTGGGAACAGCACAAGTTGAGCACTAGGGTCCTAGGAGGTGCTAGCAAAAAGTCCAGAAAACTGAGGCCTGAGAATTCCTTTAGCCAGCCTGAGCAATACCGCACAAACTGTGTTGCGCCAATTCAAGCCCTGCCCACAGAAGAAAAATAAAAAGTGACCTTTAGAACTCCCAAAGGGGACCCCATAAACTGACAGCATCACTTACAAAATCATGTGGCTTATTTCCATAGCAAAGAACAATAAAAATTATCTTGCCTCTGATCACCACAGATAGCCCAAGTGGCAAAAATATGATCCAGGAGATGAGAAATGAAATGAAACATCAAGAGAAACTTTTAGAATCTTCTAGATGTGGCTAGAAATCTTTAGCTTGAACTTCCAGGCAGGCGGAGATGTGGTGCAAGAGCCTGGTCTCTGCACACTCCCTCCCTAGAAGCAGATCCCGGACTGCACAGGAGCCAGGGAGGGAGCAGGTGAACCAAGCTGAGTCAGATCCAGCCTTTTTCCACCTAGTGCCAGTCTCAGCTTCGGTTCCAGAGTCAGAGTTTACACAGCTGGGGAGATGAAAGCAGATTCCAGGCCACTTAACTCAGCTCCACCTACACTTTCCTTCCACCAATTGGCAGGGTGGCCTTACCACCTGGGACACCCCCAGCAAACAGCTCCGGGCTTCCTGGCATGGTCACCGTCAAGGCTGAGTGGAAGATCTGTGTGTGAGCTCTGCCTGAGCTGGTGCTTCAAGGGTGGGACCAGCATCCACCCTAATGTCTGCCAGGGACCCAAGGGATGACAGTGATGAAGAAGGTATATGGAAGCCAAGAAGGAACTGTGAGTTCTCAGCACTGGTTGTGGTTGTGAGAGCTCAGGCCAACCGTGAAGTGATAAGACAGATAAGAAGGTGGGCACTGGGTAAAGGGATGTGTGTGAGTGGTAAGGCTCAGGAGGCCTACCTATGTTCTGGAGGGGTAAAAACCTCAAAGTGGTGTTGCAAGTGGCTGGCCTAGGCCAGGCAAGTGTTCTTGCAAGTGAGGGCTTCTGGGGAAACAGCATGCCATTCTCTGCTTCACGAGTGCTGCTCCTAACACCACCTGGGCCCAGCATGTGCACAGATGAGGGAGACCAATTGCCTTCTGTAACTGACCCAAATGCACTTGCCCACGAGACATGGAGACTGCTCGTTTTTTAGAACCAGCCTCCAGGAAATCAAAACACTTTGATCATCCCTGTCTCCTCAGACCCCATAGCAACAAACGAGGCTAACAGTATGAAAAACCCAACACTGAGACAGGTTCACTCGGATAAGGGATTCCTCTGATTGTTTCCTCTTGTGCCAGGCCATGGGATGCAGAATTTATCGATTGTCCTGGGCCATGCATGAATAATCACATTTAATCCAAACTGTAACCTTGGGAGGTGAGTTCTGGGATTGTCTCCATTTTAGAAACCAAAAAAAAAAATGGGCTCAGAGAGGTCAACCAGCCTGCCCAACATCACCCAGCAGGGAAGGGGAGTACAGCCTAAGCCTGCTGGACTCCAAAACCACACTCATAAGGTCAGGCCAGTGGTTCTCACCTCGGGGGTGGATTCTGTCCCCAGCAGACACCTAGTAATGTCTGAGGCATTTGTAGTTATGATGGGGGTGCTCCTGGCATGAGGTGGGTGGAGGCAGGAACACTGCTCAGTACCCTACTGTGCCCAGGACAGCCCCACCCCAGAGAAAGATCAAGCTCCAATGTCCACAGTGCAGAGGCTGAGAAACCCTGCCCTAGGACTTGCTGCTTCTTAATGCAAAATAACCAGAACTGAGCCTCTGAGAAATGCAGAAATGCAGAGCAGAGGAAGAGAAGGTGCCTCTTTGACTTAAGACTGTTAGGAATTTTGGAACCTTTGCTCCATCCCCACTAGTCAGGGCTCCACGCCCTCCTTACCTTCTCCAACTTGCTGTGTTCTCCGTGTCCAGGCGTAACTTCTTAACCTTCCGCATCAACCACTCAGCTGACCTCAGAAGGGTGGGGGTGCCTGTGGTCAAGAGAAAGGAGAGACCATAGAGTTGCAACTCCCGGTATGGGGGACCATGAGCTGTATCCCCTTCTTCCCCTCACCATTTCTCCAGGCAGCCCTAAAAGCCTCCGAAGAGGGTCCTGAGACCAAAGGTACTCTGTTGAGGCAGATGCTTCAGGCCTAGCCCTGAACTTTGAACGGTGCTATGCATTTGCCAGAAACCTACATTTTACTCAATATAAGAAGTCCCTAAGAGTTTCAAGTGTCTCTAGGGATGCCACCAGAGCGGCACTTGCTGGAAACAGGATAATCCCAAATTCCTCACCATGGCTGCTCTCTGATGGCCTTTGTGACTTCACCTTCTACCCTCACCCTTGGTAGGGTGACCTCCAGCCACACTGGCCACCTTACTCTCCTCTAAACACATAGCTCATTCCCACCTCCCAGATTTTACACTAGCTGCCTTCTGACCAGCAACTCCTCTGTGTTTTGCATGACTTGTTCCTTCTTATGCTTTTGGTTCCAGGGTCACCTCTTCAGAGGTCTTTCCTGAGCACCTCATCCAAAGTCACCCCCATTATGACCCCTAGATAAAAATACCAGCCTGATGAACAATTCCTTCCAATGCTACCCTCTTAAGAGTGATTCTACCTCTGGCTCGGTACCTGTGGCTCAACAGGCTGAGGCGCCAGCCATGTATACCTGAGCTGGCAGGTTCGAATCCAGCCTGGGCCAGCCAAACAACAATGACAGCTGCAACCAAAAAAAAATGGCCGAGCGTTGTGGCGGGAACCTGCAGTCCCAGCTACTTGGGAGGCGGAGGCAAGAGACTTGCTTGAGCCCAGGAATTGGAGGTTGCTGGGAGCTGTGATGCCACAGCACTCTATCCAGGGTGACAGCTTGAGGCTCTGTCTCAAAAAAAAAAAAAAAAGAGTGATTCTACCTCTTATGGGACACTGGGTGATGTCTGGTGACATTGTTGTCACAACTGGGGGTGCTACCAGCATGGAATGGGTAAAGGCCAGGGATGCTGCTCAGCACCCAGTGCCCAGGACAACCCTACCCAGAAAGTGATCCTGCTTCAAAGTCAACAATGCCAAGGGTGAGACCCCAGTACTTGTTATTTGGGAAAAATATGAGTTCCATTCCTAGGCTCACACTAGATACCAAAATAAACTCTTGGTGGGCAAACAGTACAGATCAGGGATTCCCCCACCCCCAGCTCCTGGAACCTGAACTCCCCTCTTCTCTCCCTCCCCACTCAGGGTGTGGATTTAAATGTGTACACCCTCTGAGGACCTCAGCAGGGCAGGTGATCAAGGGACACAGAGTTTCTGAGCGATCCATGGAATCCCCAAAACCCAAAGGCTCTTAACTGGGGATGATGTGGCCCTCTGGAGACACTTTTGGTTACCATAATTGGCAGAATAGGAAGAGGCATATGGTTAACCATATGCATATATTGGCCAAGGATTTTGCTCAACATCATACAATGTACAGGACAGTCCCCTCACTGCAAAAAATGATCCAGTCCCAAATGCCAACAGTGCCAAGGCTGATAGACCCTGTTCCAGGTGAGTGGGCACTCCACACTGGAATGCCAACTGCACAGAGGCAGGCCACATCTGTCCTGTTCTCACAGTTCCCCTTGAGCCCAAACTGTGCTGGGTACACATGAAGCATTCAGTAAACATTATAGGTTCAATGAACAAGTCATTATCCTTTCTAATTTATCAGTGCCTAACCACCTTCTCAGGTGAACCATGCAACATGATGGGCAGTTTACCTAGGTACTTAAAGAGAAGGCAGTAATGGGGCACAGGACAAAGACCACAAAAAAAGAGGTAAAGCACAATAACATCACAAAGAAGCACTGACTTAACTCTCAGTCCAGTGCTGAAAAGTGGGGATGCTAGTGTCAAGAGACATGGGTTCAAATCCTGACTCAGCCACACCCAAGCTGTGTATGACCTTGCAGAAGCCACTTAACCCCTCTGTGCCTCAATTTCTTCAGCTACAAAATGGAACCTATGGTACCTCTGTCTAGGATTACTGGGAAGATTAAATGACAATGCATGCATAAAGCTTTTATAATATGGTGCCTGACACAACAGAAACTAAATGATGGCTAGTACTGTCAACTAAATAAGCTATTTAAAAATCACATCAGGCAGGCTCGGTGCCTGTGGCTCAATGGGTTAAGGCGCCAGCCACGTACACCTGAGCTGGCGGGTTCGAATCCAGCCCAGGCCTGCCAAACAACAATGACGGCTACAACCAAAAAATGGCTGGGCGTTGTGGCAGGCGCCTGTAGTCCCAGCTACTTGGGAGGCGGAGGCAAGAGACTCGCTTGAGCCCAGGAATTGGAGGTTGCTGGGAGCTGTGATGCCACAGCACTCTATCCAGGGTGACAGC